>CAUYRT010042397.1:0-112967 GCA_963574885.1 Lepilemur ruficaudatus
GGCTGAAGCGATCCTTCTGCCTCAGCCTCCCGAGTAGCTGGGACTACAGGCATGCACCACCATGCCCGGCTATTTTTTTCTATATATATTTAGTTGGCCAATTAATTTCTTTCTGTTCTTAGTAGAGACGGGGTCTTGCTCTTGCTCAGGCTGGTCTCAAACTCCTGACCTTGAGCAATCTGCCTGCCTCGGCCTCCCAGAGTGCTAGGATTACAGGTGGGAGCCACCGCACCTGGCCAATAGTAGCAATACTTCTTATTGGCAAGGGTACAAATAAATGGGCAATCTCATGTGCTGCTGTTGGGAATATAAATAGGAACAGTACTGATTTGATAAGTTTTTTTCTCCCAATTCTTATTATAAATACCACTATGCCACCTGGGAATGCAACTTGGAAATGTGTCAAAAGTCTAAACATTGTTTCACTCTTCCCTTTAGCTCAGCAACTATACTTCTGAGAATATTCTCTAAGGAAATATTAATGATTACGGATGGGCACGAAAGACTCAGTGTTGTCTAGAGGGGTGGAAAATTGGAAAGTACCTCCATGTTCATTTCTAGGGGACTGATCCTAGTGTGTATCCTGGCATGTCCACGTATGCAGGTACAAGAACTAGGAGGAGGGAGCCTTAACAACATGCTCTTAAGTGTTCTGAAGAGTAGGTTATAAAATACAACATATGGTATGATCCCAAATAAATTCTAAATGTATGTGGCTCTTCTTTATATGTATGATTTTCTTCTCTTCTCTTTCTAGGCTGTACTATCAACCACCAGGGCTGTTACCTACTATCTCTGTAGTAAGAACTCTCAATGTCATATCTTTCCTATCCCTCATCTGAGCTCCAGCCTCTCAGCTCCATGTATTACTCTATCTCCCCCCTTGGAGGGCTCACAGGCATCTCAAAGTTAACGTGGCCAAAAGGACTCTTAATTTCCACCCCACTTCACTCCCCAAAATATTCCTCCTGTTATTACTCACCTCAGTGAACCACATCTGTCCACCTACTTATCCACATCAGAAACCTGAATTTCTCATCCATCAAACACTGAGTCCTGTTGATTTGTTCTCCAAATTACATCTGGAATCTGTCCCAGCACCACCACCGCCTTCCTCCACTCACCATCTTTGTACCTGAACTTCCGCGGGAGCCTCTTAACTTGCCCTCTTCCCAGCCCTGCTCCACCCAGACACCAGAGTTGTCCTTGAAGATGGACAGCTGATCGTTCCTGACCCTCGGGGACCAAGTCTGAAATGTGGTCTGGCCCCTGCTCACCTCAGCAGCGCCCTTCTCCCGCCACGCTCCAGCCTGCTGGCCCTTTCTGTTCTTCATCCCACCTCGCCATCCCTCCCTCCCCAGAGCTTTCAAACGTGCTGTTCCCCTCACTCTGCAGCCAGATGATGCCTGTTCCTCCTCAGAGCTCAGCTAAAACATCACTTCCTGACCCAGCCTTGATCAGGTCTGGTGGTCACTCCAACACCCTCCCTTCAATCCCTGAGCACCAAGGTCATGACTTAGGTGCTAGGTGATTTTATGCCGCCTCCTGTAGATGGTAAGCTCTGTGAGGGCAGGGACCATGGCTCACTTGTTCACTGCTGCATCTGCAGCACTAGCTAGTGCCGGGCACAGGATATTGATAAATGTGTATGTGTTTATCAATAACTTTATTTAAAAGTCTGAACCCATGTTCTTTAAAATGTTGATGCTGGTTGTCTAGATGTGGAATTACGAGTGACTTACTTCGTTCTTTGTACTTGTTTTCAACGAGAAAGATAATAACTGTCATTCTGTCAGAAAACATCAGTGCTGGGAACTGGAGCCAAGTCTTCTCTGCAAGACACACCTGAACTCACCTCTGCTTCTTTCCCCATTCCCCCAGGCCTAAGGAGCGATGCGACAGGCGTGATGGAGGTCGAGTCCTCCTACTCGGACTTCATCTCCTGTGACCGGACGGGCCGTCGGAACGCTGTCCCTGACATCCAGGGAGACTCGGAGGCTGTAAGCGTGAGGAAGCTGGCTGGAGACATGAGTGAGCTGGCACTCGAGGGTACAGGTCAGAGCCAGCAGGTCTTGCATACTCTTTGCCAGGCTCTGGGCCAGCTTCCAAGTCTAGACTGCCCACATTTTCTCAGGGAAGAAGCTGTGTTTAAATCAGGCCTGTCCCATGGTCAATGGCAGAGAGTCCAGCCAATCTCTAGGTGGGAGGGTGCCAGCGTCTCAGGCTCGAAGGACTCTCTGGCCAGGCATCGTGGGCTCTCCCCCGCCCCCGCAGTCCATCTGAAAGTCCCGTCAGTTCTCCTTTAAGATATATCCCAGGTCCCTCCACTTCTTTCCATCCCACAACTGTACCGGCCGACTGCAGTGGCCTCCCTGCACCCCTCTGTCCTGCTCTATGCAGCAGCCCGAGGATTCCTTTAAACTGTCCTGTCCCATCATGCTTCTGCCAAAATATCCCCCAGGGGCATCACCCTCAGAGTGAAGCCAGATTTGTCACAGTGCCTACAGCAGTCCTGCTGTGAGCCAGGGCCCTGATGCCGTTTTCCCTTCATCTCCACCTTCCAGCCACACCTGCCTGTGCCTGTCTCTCAGTGAAGGCACAGGCCTTTCCCCTTCCGGTCCTTTGTCTCACTGCTCCCTCCGTGTAGAATATTCCTCACCCAGTACTGTGGTGCCACCTCCTCACACTCAGACCCAAGCTCAGATACCAGGCACTGGGAGGGGTTTCCCCTGTCAAACCGTCCCTTCCCAGTCACATGACCTCATCACTCTCTGACAGGGTCTCATTTGTTTAAATATGAGCTCCAGGAGAACAGAGGCCTTATGTTCTGTCTGGCACACAGCAGGTACTTGGTAATCTCAAACTGAACGAATGACTAGAGGAAACGTTGCATCTGCCACCCCGGTGTTGCCTAGGACACTTCTACTCCCCCCTCCCCTCCCTCCATTCTCCCAGAGGACCCTGCTTGGCTCAAGTTCTTGGTCAGCCTGGGACCTTCCTCTGGGAAGCCTTCCTTGACCCCTGCACTGGCTGAGGCCTTTTCTCCTGCTCCCACAGCTCCACAGAGGCTGCGTCTGTCATATTGCTCCTCATAGCGCAGCTGTCAGGTCACAACCCTGCCTTTCACTGTGTCACCCCAGTCTAGAGCTCTTGGCCCTCGCTGGCCAGAGTGACCTATGAGTACAAAACAGAGAAGGCTTTGTGGGGACGAGGACCCAACCCTCTCATGTTATAGATGGACTAACTGAGGCCCAGAGAGAACAAATTAACATAGTTAATGTAAGAATCTGGCTGCCTCAAGAGAGAGTCCCTGCCCTTGGAACCCCACTGCTCCGAGGCCTTCCCTATTCCAGTGGTCTGTCAGCCCTCCTTTGTCATGTGGCTCCAACTCCTTATAGGCACATCAGCCTCTGTGGGTGTCACCCTGCTCACCTCTCCAGCCTCAGCCTCCCCCTCCTCCCCCAGGACCCACTCATGTAGCCAGAGGAAAGTCCTTTTCTCTTTCAGAAGCCCCCATGGACCTTAACACATGAGACTGTCTGCCTGGTCCTCACCCCTGCCCCCCCACAGCTGGCTTCTCCTCATCCTTAGAGACCCAGATGGCTGCTCTGCTGAGAAGCCTTCCCTGATGGCAGTGCCCCCTCCCAGGCAGGGAGGCTCCTCTTCTCCCTGCTGCCTCTGCAACCCCACATAGCACAATGCCCTTCCTCTACACTGAGCTTCTCGGGCGCAGGGCCTGTGTCTTGTGCCCTCGGTGCCTGGTGGTGGTTGGCACGTAATAGAGGTGCCTAGTCAATGGCTGTTCACTGACCGACTGAATGACCAGCAGGCCCAGCTGTCACACCGGGCATGCAGCCAGGTCTCGCTCTCAAGGCTTCTGTGTCCTTCCCCTCAGCGCTGGTAAGCTTTATTTTCTGTCTCCCTCTGCCTCGGCAGTTGCAGCCACTCATCCATGTACCCAGGCCCTTCTGACTCAGAATCTCTTAAGTGTTGGGGTCCTCTGGGTACATGACATTTGCCTGCCAAGGCAACTGACATTTAAAAATGAAACCTAGGGGCTGGGCACAGTGGCTCAAGCCTGTAACTTTGTACTTTGGGAAGCTGAGGCAGGAGATTCACTTGAGGCCAGGAGTTGGAGACTACCCTGGGCAACATAGTAAGATTCCCATTTCTATAAAAAAAATAACAAAAATTAGCTGGGCATGGTGGCACATGCCTGTAGTCCCAGCTGCTTGGGAGGCTGAGGCTGGAGGATCACTTGAGCCCAGGAGTTCCAGGCTGCAGTGAGTTATGACTGTGCCACTGCACTCCAGCCTGGGCAACAGAGGTGAGACCCTGTCTCTAAAAAAATTAATAAGATTAAAAATTAAGAGGAAAGAAAAGGGGGACCTGAGGAAAGAACAGTGCTCACTGCAAGCAATTGCAGCCCTCGTGGTGGAGTCCCTGCAGGAGTGACTGGCCAAGGAGCCTCCCAGGAGGCTAATAGCAGTGTAGTTTCCACAGGCAGGGCTGAGGCCGTGGGAATACAGGGTTCCAGGTGCCACCCCAGAGATTCTGATAGCAGCATGTTTGGGGCCTCTGCTGGCTTACAGCCTCCCAGGAGGCTACAGCACGGCAGGGGAAGGGGAGCCTCCCGGCCTCCCCACATCTGTGGCTGGTCCTGTTTGTTAGCACTCCCCAAGCATGTTGTGTGCAAACCTTTGTCGTTCCTTGATATTTCCTTGTGTAGGGAGCGCAGAAGTTTCCTTAATTGGCCTTTAAAAAGAAACAGCAGGCAAGGCATGAAGAAGTGTGAGTGCCCTGCCCACCTCTGTGGAACATTTTCTAATCGTGCTCTGAAACTGGCCCCAAGAGAGTCCTAAGAGTGCCAGTTGGAGAGAAAAGTGCTCTCTGCCTGCGAGCAAGCCAGGACTGGTGCAGAGGAAGCATTACCGGTGGCTGAGCCATTGCCATGTGCCACATGACTACATTCAGGCCCTGCACCCCCCTCATGGCTTGGACAGAGGTTGTCACTATCCTCTTTTACAGATCAGGAAGCAGAGGCTCAGAGACGTTCAATGACTTGCCCAAAGCCCCACGGCAAGGAAATAGAGCAGAGATAACTAGGGAATTTAAAGACAACCTTCATGCTCATGGTGGGAGGAGGCTCGGGGACAAATAGGGCATCACAAGGTGGAAATTTTGCCTGAAGAGTAGTCTGGTTGATCAGGCTTCTGGAGGGCCAGAAGAATCTTCTGGACCTTTGCTAAGGCACCATCCCAAGAAAGGAGGCAGGCTGGGAGTGGGCAGGTAGCAAGGTCAGCATAGACTTGAGAGCCAGACCTCCAAGTTCTTTCTGCACCACCGCCACTCACTGCCTGAGCTTGCTGGCAGGACACGATGAGGCAGCGCTGATGCTGGGCCTTTTGAAACCCTCGTGCAGCCTTATTGGAAGAGGTTAAGTTTAGTGGAAGGGGTATGAGCCTTGGTGGCAGGCAGAGCTCTCTCACTGTCTCCACCACTTGATCTCTGGCAAAGCATTCACGCCTCTGAGCCTCGGTTTTCTTGTGTGTATCATGACCCTAATGATACCTCCAGGTTGCTGTGTGGATTGCATGAAAAAGTACCCCCAGCAGTCTGCACACCCTGGAGGCTGGTACAGGATGTGGTTTTCCTCAGTTATGGCATGAAGGATGCAAAGGTGTGGTCTGGTGAGGGCTGGATTTGAAATCAGGCCCTTCGTGAGCTCGTACGGCACCCGGTCAACCTCAGTGTTGCCGAGGTTGAAGAACTACACCCCTGATGGAGCTGTGCCCACATGGCAGGCCCCATGTGGGCACCTCATGGGAAGGTGCCTGATTAACAGAGACTGGGAGGGGTGGGCTGGGCACAAGCTTGACACTGCCCTCGCCTGCACTGCTGGATCAGTGGCAGGGCCTGCCTGTCGCACTTTCCACAGTGGAGCTTGAGAGAAGCTGGGCCACAGGAGACCCAGCTTGCACCTGACTCACTGGGCAAGTTGCTCCCCCTCTCCAAGCCTGCTGCTGCCCTTCACCCTATGGGGGCTTCCAGCAGGATAGGGCTGGGAAGGGGGTGGAGGCTGCCGGCAGCACACTGGCTCAGGTTCTGCACAACACCTGCCTCCCCAAGATTACTGTGGCCACCCACAGGCCCTAATGCAGTCCACACCCTGGCACTCCCTGAGCTGGCCTGGTTCTGTGCCCTTTACTGTCTTATAAGTACAGCTACCCTTTGCTGAGCACCTATGGCACACTGGGGACTTAACATTTGTCCTCTCCCTCTGGTGATCCTGCACAAACATACTGACCTTCAACAGCCCTTCACCTGATGCTTTTAGCACCCATCCACAATCCTGGCCTTTGACTTTTGAGATAGACTCTCACTCTCTTGCCTGGCATGGCGTGCAGTGGTATGATCATAGCTCACTGCAGCCTCGAACTCCTGGGCTCAAGCAATCTTCCTGCCTTAGCTTCCTGAGTAGCTGGGACTGCAGGCGCACCACCATGCCTGGCTAATTTTATTCTATTTTTTATAGAGATGGGATCTCACTATCGCCCAGGCTGGTCTTGAACTCCTGGGCTCAAGCAATCCTCCTTCCTCAGCCTCCCAAAGTGCTAGGACTGTACATGGCCCTTTAATTGACTTTTAATTATACTAGTAACAACACATGCATTTCCACTGTATAAATTAAAACATTATAGTCCAGGCTAAAGGTCCCCTTGGCCACCACCACTGCTAATCCAGCTCTAGTCCTGCCGCTCCCTGGGGCTTACCTGATGGTACCAGTTTGGCTGGGCCCTCCCACACCCGCTTCTGTGCTTTACAGTTGTGTATAGTGCCCAAGAAAAACCTGCTGCTCTTTCTCTCCTCTTCAGAAGGACGGGCAGAGGCAAGCACCGCAGACAAGGAGGCTAGCAACCAGCCCCAGAGCAGCGATGGCGCCACCTCATCTTGAGTCTGACCTTGTCCAAAGAGGCTGGAAGAGAGACCTGCTGTCCTCTCCTGGAAGGGGAACCCTGGCACTGGCCTGGCAGCCTCTTCTCTGAGCCCCACCATGTCCCAGGCAAGCCAGGCCAGACTGAGAGGTCCCCCCGGAGGCCTCTGTGGCCCCCACTCTGGGTAAGCCCTCTGCCCACACCCACAGGCTCCACATTCCCACCACCTTCTCGCCATGCCCAGGTACACCTTCAAGACACTGTAGCCACAGGATGTTATTTATTCAGCTGGTGCCGAGACTCACAGGCCGGGCCCTGCCTGCCAGGGTGAGCGGCCCATGCAGGAACACTCCTTTTGTCAGCGGCCTGGGCGGGGACCACGTCCCAATACTCACCCCTCCTCTCCAACCCCAACCTTCTGGGTCAAGACCTTCTTACCCCTTTTTTAAAAAACACTTTTAAACTTTTTAAAAATTTTAAACCTTTTTCAGCAGAGAAGGAGAGAGTTGACAATCAATTTACTTTTTTTTTTTTTTAAGCCATTTTAAGCTAAACTCTCACCATCTATCTAGGCAGCTCTGAGGTTCCCTCATGGAGCTTCACAGATCCCCATTTTTAGGGAAGGGATTTTGGCTCAAAACTATCTGACCAACTCTTTGCCCTTTCTACCGAGATAAGTGACACCTACACCCCAGGAAATAAATGCTGATGATCTGTGTGACCGGTTTAAGATTATTTCTCCTACAAACCGAAAGAGCAGGTGTTGGGCCTTGTTTTCTCCAAGTCCACACCGAGCTGGACTTGCTCCAGGCTTCCACAGGAGGAGATGCTGAGAAGACACAGGTATTCCACAGAGGCCGGCACCACTCCTAGGCCCCAGCGTCTGATGAGTCCTTTTCCATCTCACCCTAGCCCACAGCTTCAAGAACCCAAAAGGAAGCCTCTCTTCTTAAGACTTAGAGTAGGTGGGGCTAAGAGTTCAAGGAACATTTGAGCGACAGCCCTTCAAGAGAAGTCTTATTTCTTCTGGAGGGAGGACGGGCTATGGGTCCCTCTGAGCCAGGGCTTCCCATTCACAGCCTCCTCTGGGCTCTCAGGCCACTGCTGCTGAGCAGGCTGGCCGCAGCTCGGAGCCTCAGGTCTCCTAGTCTCAGCCCGCCCGAGACCACAGCACCACACACCACCTGCTCCATGACACCAGCCATGGGCTTTTTTATTGAGCACCAGATTTTCAGTACAAGTTGCCATAGAAGGAGGGTTTCAGATTCAGCCATGCCCACCAGCAAGAGCCCTGGTCCCTGAGAAGGGCACATAATCAGAGGAGAGATGTGGCCATGCCGAGGTATATGTGTGTATAGAAACAGGCACATGGGCTTCAGGAGCAGTAGTAGCTGACTATCAAAATCATAGTCTTCTTGGAAGGAATAAATGCAAGTCTTGCTTGGCCCCACAGAGTTGTGAAGACGCCACAGGGTAAGGGCTCGGAGAGGTGGCGATGGCATCTTCAGGGGTGCTGCCTCTCTGCTTGTCAGGTCAGAGAAGCAGAAAAATCAGGAAACTCACAGTACCCAGGATGTTGTAAAAATCACAGAACACCAGAACCAGAAGGGACCTTCTTTCTACAGGTGGCAAGACCGAGGCTTAGAGTAAGGAGATGCCTTGCTGAGGCCATACAGGAAGAAAGGAGCAAACAGACCTGGGCCCTACACTCCCTGCCCTTAGCTTTGGGGCAGCCATGGAGATGCCCCAAACTGCCCAGACCTTTGGGACTTGAGAAAGTCTCTCCCTTCGACCAGCCTCTCAAGATAGCAGTTATATAGGAAATAAGCCAATCTGACGAGAGGCTGCTCCCAGCCAGGGCCCGCTAACCAAAGAGTCATCACACATTCGTGGTGCTGCCCAAGAAAGGAAGGGCATTTTGCTAGAAGTCCCACAGAAAGCCAGGCTGGAACCAGGGCAAGGCAATAGCCCAGAAACCCAGACAGGAACATACCTGCAGCGGCTGAAGATGGCATCCCATAGGCTTTATAGAGCAGGTTGAGAAGCTCTGTCTTCTCATCTTCTGGGAGGAAGCTGGACTTTGCTGCATTAATGTTCTGGAAGGGCCAGGATGACAGACAACATGGAACCAGAGAGCAAGGAAGGGAGCCCTTGGTCCTCTTCATTGAACATGGGCAGGTAAGCTCAGGGAGGGGGACTTATCCAAGGTCACACAGCAGTGCCAGAGTAGAGACCATGAGGTTCTTGGTTCTTAATGTGGCATTACATGACACAGGGATGTGAGAAGTTGGAGAAACCTTGGAAAGGCAGGGTGGCAAGTGGGAGGCCAGAGAGATGCCACCCTACACAAGCTGACTCACAGCCTAGGACCTAGGAACAGCCCAGAGCGTTTGTGTGGAATTTCATAGCTGGGCACACCTTTCTGGGGAGGGGTCGACAGCTTTCACTGGATTCTTTAAGGGCACTTACCCAAGCAAAGGATAAAAAACCTGGTCCTAGGTTGAGACATCAGCACAAAGATGTCTTTGTGGAAAGCGCCGGACTCTAGGTCTGGCGTGTCTTGGACTGTTTAGGCAAACTCACTCTTCATCTCCTGAGGTGACAGGCCGTGGACAGGACCTGCAGGCCCCACACTCCCAGGCCCGAGCGTCAAGGCCAATACCCACTCACCAGTCTTTTTTTTTTTTTTTTTTTTTGAGACAGAGTCTCACTCTGTTGCCCTGGCTAGAGTGCCATGGCGTCAGCCTTGCTCATAGCAACCTCAAACTCCTGGGCTCAAGCAATCCTTCTGCCTCAGCCTCCCGAGTAACTGGGACTACAGGCATGCGCCACCATGCCTGGCTAATTTTTCTATGTATTATTAGTTGGCCAATTAATTTCTTTCTATTTTATAGTAGAGACGGGGTCTCGCTCTTGCTCAGGCTGGTTTCGAACTCCTGACCTTGAGCGATCCGCCCGCCTCGGCCTCCCAACGTGCTAGGATTACAGGCGTGAGCCACCGCGCCCGGCCCCATGGTTGATTTTTTAAGAGACGAGGCACGACAGATACAGCTGGGCCCTGTGAGTCACCCCCCCAGCCCATTCCTCTCCCGCATAATCCTGAACACGCTGCTTGCTGTTCACACATCTGCCTTTACATTTGTAGAACATGTGTGCATGTACCCATGCGCAATATATGTTACTGCTTTTCATGCTTAAAACTTTATAAAATATGCTCCTCTCATTCTAAAATAATGTTTCGAGATATGTCCGTGTCAATAAATGTGGCTGTAGCCTACATTTTGCTGCAAATCCATCAGCAGGCCTCTCTCCATTCTCCTGCTGATGGACCTTGGCGGTTCCCGACAGTCCTGTCACACGCAGGTGCCGAGACGGATCTGCTTGAGCACGGCTCCTGGACGCCGGGGCGGGTTTTTTCCCAGGGCTCACGCGCGTGGGGCTGGAGCTGGTGTATCACAGGACATGGGTGTACACAATTCTGATGCCCACCGGGGTTGTATCAGACTCATAGGAACTTTAAACTGGGGAGACTCTCAATGACCTTCTGTCCCAAAGCCACAAACTGTCAGCCCATGGCACTGAAAAAGTCTGCATAATATTTGACTAACCAGTGCTAGCATTTACAAGTGGGAAGATTTCACACAAAAATCCAGATTTGTAGCTTTTTGTGAAAAGTTGAGCAGTTAGGCAATGCTGGGCCCCGATGGCTGCAGAGGTGCTTCCTGAGGCAGAAAGGGAGGCAGGGAGAAATACCCCGGCTTCCCTCCTGTCCTCCAATCTCTGCCTCCCATTGGCCAAACCCAGCTGCACAGGTGCCCCGGGAGCCTGCCCCGGTCACCCTCCCAGGGATAACCTCATCCCCATTCTGTGCCTGTTAAACATCACGTGATGGTCTCACCTACTTGATTTGAGCATCTTAAGAACATGCAGAAGTTATTGGGCGTCTGTCTCTGTGTCTCCAGGGCCAGGCCGACAGCCTGATCAGAGCAGGCGCTAGATCGGCCTAGCAGATGTGACTTTATGTTACTGGAAGGGACAGGGACAGTGACCTTTCGCCAGACCTCACGCTTCCCAGGCACTAATTAATAAGGTTGAATTTTAAAAGGACAAAGAGTAAATATTGTAGGTTTATGAACATATGGTCTTGGTCACAACTGTTCAGCTCTGTAGCTGTACAGCGAGTGAACGGCTGTGGCTGTGTTGCAATAAAACTTTATTTACAAAAACAGGCAGTGGGCTGGAGTTGGCCGTGAGCTGCAGTTTGTGGCTCCCTGCTGCAGCCTGTGATGTAATTGGTGCCACCTGGGGCTGTGTTTGCACAGCTGTTTGTGGTGACTCTGGAAGTCAGGCCACCAAAAGATGCTAAACTGCTCTGTGCTAGAAGTCAAGAGAGAGAAAGCTGCAAGAGAGAAGAGGAGCGGGGAGGGAAGATCTGGATAAAACAGCCAGAGACGGGCACCGGAACCGTGACAATGGCCAGGAGCATTTTTAGGACGAGGGACAACTGGTAGTGAATTGCAAGTTGTCCTTGGTTACTGACCCAGACCTTCGGTAAAGCCTGCTCTGCTCCCAAATGCCCCTGTGAGTGGTGCTGTCTTGCCCAGGCAGGCAGACCCCCAGTGCTCACGGGCCTCCCTCAGTGCCGGCGGAACCAACCCCACCGACCCCTCCAGCCACCTGCGGAGGCAGCAATGCCTCAACCGAACTTGGAAAGTGAAGAATCTTATGTTCAAAGAAGTTAACCCAAAGTCACACAGCCAAAAAGTGGCAGAAACAGAAACCAAATCCTACCTAAGCCCAAAATCTATGATTGCCCAACAGCTGGAAATTCAAAATAATTTCTTTTGTTTTCTGGAATGAGATTTGGGCATCTCTGTGCCAAACACACTGAGGCCAGATTATAAGGAATTAAACTGGGGGAGGTGAGAGCTTTCCTTACCCCCCAGGCTCTCCCGCCCTCTGGCCCTGGCCCCGCCCACTGTGCTCCCACCCGCCCGGAGGAACCTGCTTCTCTGAAGTGGGCTTCACCTGGGTTCTCGCTGCTTCTCCAAGAACTGGAAAGGCGGCGGGACGCTTTGTCATCTCTGCTCAAAACCAGGACCTGGGCCGATGTAATTCAGCTACTTCGTGCCCTTTGTGGTTCGGGGAGGGGGCAGGAGGGCAAGTTGGCCTGGGCCGTTTATTCATAGAGTCCTTGGTACACAAACTTTGACATATAATCATTGCATCTTACATGAAAAGCATGATTTTGTTAAACACAAACATTTATAATTGACCACAATTTTTATATACGCCCTTGTGGCTTTTTTTTTAAAAAGTTTAATTTTAGATACGAGGGTGGCTTTGGCCTTCCTCAAACTCGAGAGGCCCTGATTAGGTGTCAAAATCAAGATGTTTCCAGAGCTAAACAAAAGCTGATTTATGCAAAGTGTGAGATCATCAAAAGTCAATTAGGGCTCAGACAAGCTGTCGTGACAAACACTGTCTAATCAATTCCACCCTGTGCCCCTCCAAGACTCTACGAAAGCATAAACACGACACAAATACGGAGTGTTTCACCTTCTCTGGCTTCCAACACCTCTGCCCACCTGACGGCCGCGCTGGGCTTTGCCGAAGCAAGCGTGCAGACATGCACACGACATTTTACTTCCAGTTTCAGGGGTTTCCAAACCTTATCCGTGGACCCCTTAAGTCCCCAGGTTAGGAAATCTTGGTCAAGGCTTTTAAAATAAGTTAAAAACAGTAAAGAAACATAATCACCATCAATGCAATTGTCCCCCAGGTGTAATCTTTATGGGTGTGTTCTACCGTCTCCAAACCCAGTGGCTCTATGTGAGGTGGGCTCAGGTTTGATTCCTGTCCCGACGATATGGGGCAAATGACTTCATCATTAAAATGGACACACATGGCCGGGCGCGGTGGCTCACGCCTGTAATCCTAGCACTCTGGGAGGCCGAGAAGAGAGGATCACTCAAGGTCAGCAGTTTGAGACCAGCCTGAGCAAGAGTGAGATGCTGACTCTACTAAAAATAGAAAGAAATTAACTGGCCAACTAAAAATATATAGAAAAAATTATCTGGGCATAGTGGCACATGCCTGTAGTCCCAGCTACTCGGGAGGCTGAGGCAGAAGGATTGCTTGAGCCCAGGAGTTTGAGGTTGCTGTAAGGTAGGCTGACTGATGCCACAGCACTCTAGCCCGGGCAACAGAGACACTGTCTCAAAAAATAAAATAAAATAAAATGGACACACGAATGGGACCAACCTGGCAGAGTTGCTAAGAGGACTGAGTTAATATTTGCAGGGAGGGTAAAAGGATGCTGGGCATACCATAAGCATCCAGTTCTTACCTGCATCATAGGTTCCCCTCCCCTTGAGACTCAGGCGGGGAGGGATCAAACCCTCTGCCCCGCCAGCCTCGGCTCCCACAGCGCTGGGAGGACGCTGGGCGCCCCCGAGCAGCCACAAGAGGGCGCACTTGCATTTCCTAACGCGGAGGCCTCGATCGCACCGCCTTGCAAGGAGGCTGTACAGCCCCTGGGCTCCCTTGATCTTGGAGCCTGACCGGGAGCCTTCCCTCCCACCGGCAGCTGGGGTAGGGCGGGGCTGGCCCCTCTCGCAGCTGTTGCCAATGCACTTCGCACAGACCTCTAGTTTACACTCCAGCACCCGGGTGGAGATTGCCTCTGCACTAGCCCCGAGGGCTAGTCCGCTCCTTCTTGCCCTAGAGTCCTAACTGGTTACTGTGGGTCAGTGTGCCGGCCTGTAGGATGCACTGTGACTGGCAGGCCATTCCCTTGCTGGCCGCTCGGTCCCCCAGACACCTCTCACAGCTGGGATGCACGAGTGACCCTGTTCTGGCTGGTGGCGTGAAGGTGGGAGCTCGCTGGGGCTTCTGGAAAAGGCTGTACTTCCCGTCTGCTTTATGGATGCAGCAGGCATCCTCCTAACCCTGTGCTCCTGCCTCCAAGGCAGCTGTGGTGGCTGTCCTGAGACGTGAGGTGACAAGCCGGGGGAGCAGAAAGACAGTCTGGCCCAGCTGCAGACCCCACCATTCCTCCTGGGGTTGCACTCACTGGAAGGTCAAAGTGGCTGCCTGAGCCTCTTAGGCTAAGATCCAAACAGGCCCTGCTCCTACCTGCTCTCCAGAATCTCAGCCTTGCTTCCTTGCACCAGGCCGGGGCAGCCGTCTCTTCTCCTGCTCTGCCATGCACAGTCCTGCCTCAGGGCATTTGCTCTTGCTGCTCCCTCAGTCTGGAAAGTTCTTCGCCCAAATTCCAAACTGCTGGCTCCCTCATTCCCGCCTCAGCTCAGCTGTTACCTCCCCAGAGGCACTTCCCTTCCCTCTCTCCTCTCCGCTCTGTGGCACTATCTCAGTCTCTTCGCAGCACCTCACAAGATCTGCAATTACCTTGTTTATTCCCAACGAGCACCTGTTTCCAGAAGCCGCCGAGTGTGGCCGTGAGCGGGTACACAAGTAATGCTTGCTAAATGAATGAACATATTTTCCTTTATGCTGGACCTCCTTGGAGTAGGCATTTGCAGTTATAAAACTCTTGACCAAGATAACAGGACATAAAAATCGATTAAAACCAGCCCCTGCAACAAACGAATTCTGCTCTGCCTGCTGCAGGCTGAGGTCTCCTCTCTCTCTCCTTCCTGACCTCTTCGCCTCCCTCACCCCAGACATCGCTCGTTCATCTTGCATTCGGATGTCACTCCTGGCATTCAAACTTACCTCCTGGGGCGGAATCTTCTACTGAGCCAGGCGGTTAGTATCAGCATCCCTCCCTGCGACGTTCATCAACAGAAACGGATGAAAGTGACGGCCGCCCGCTGCGTCCTCTTAGCTCACAGGTGAACCTTGATTTCCCCAGCAGATGGCTTCTGCAAGAGGATATAAACAGCAAACTTGCAGGGCCTCATGCTGAAGTGTTCCAAAGGGCATGCTTTTAAACGGGAAGGCTTGCAGAGGAAACGGGAATCATTGCTCCACCGAGCAGCTTCGTGAATTCCGAATGTGCTCACTGGGATCTCTGCACACTCGTGCTAGCCATCACCTTCACTAATAACACCACGGGGCTGATGACAATCCCCCTGCCCTGCACCATAAAGAACAGGTGTGACCCTGTGTTAGCTGCGTGACGACTGACACTCACTTAACCTCTTTCTCAGTCTCCTTGTCAGTAAGTGCACATAAGAATTAGAGCTACTTGATGAACTCCTAGAGAAGAAACAAGATTATGTATGTAATGTGGGCACACCTTGAATGCAATAAACGTTCACTTTTATTAGGGTCAGGGGGAGAATTGACCATCAGAGAAGGAAGCTGTTCGGCTATGTGGAAATGCTCCCATCTGTCACTCCGAGGGACCCGGCCTCCGATCTTTGCCAACTCAGTTCCTGTCTTCCAAGCTCCACAATCCACTGAGCTGCTCTTCCATCCTCACAGACTCTGCTCATGTACGCTTTCATCAAACGTTTACTGAGCACCCCCTGGGGGCTAGATGCTGTATTGCAGGTGCAGCACGGTATAGCTGTAACTTCCACCACCAAAAAAGCATCACCACGTCAGAGCTACTGACTTTTCCACTCGCATCCCTGAAAACTTAAAGTGATTCTTATCACTATACAAGAGTAATGGTACAGATGAGCACAAGAATACAAAAGAAAGTCACGCCACATGGACATATCACAATGCTTTTATCCATAGTCCCATAGTCACCAGTTGATGGGATTTGGGGCTATGGACCAGTTATCAACTTATCACTTCTCAGCTCCAAACCTGCTCTTCTTTGCCCTGCTTTGTGACACTGCAGCTGGACCCTGTAAACATTTCTCCTTCACAAGCCAATTTGATATTAGGCTTCATCAACAGCAGTGACCAGATTTCTCTTCCTGGTTCTGGGGTGATGTATTTGTGGCCTGGATGCCCACAGATTGGAGTGCAGGCCTGTTGCACTCACCTCCGCAGCCCTCATGAACCAGGTCTGGCCCACTCATGCCCTTCAGCAAGTTTCCTAGCCATCTAGCAGGCTATTCCTGCAGACTGTCTCTGGCCTACACCGTCCTGGAAGTTTCTTCCCCACAGCAGTCTGCATGTTTGCTGAGGCAGTCACTCCTTTCCTCTGAGGACTGAATCTCAGCCTCAGGGTGGAGGAGCCTCTGCCATGTTCTTAATTCTTTCCTTGTTCACTCTCCTTGGCCTTACTTACTGCTTTCTGCATTTGCAATTTCTAAAACCTTTACAATCCTCTTTTACCTCTTTTAGGAAGTTTACTGCTTTTTCCTAGTTAATATTCAGATTATTATATTGGTATTGCTCCCTTCAGTTCTGTTAATGTTTGCTTTATGTATTTAGGTATTTTGATGTTGGGTGTATATATGTTTATAATTGTTATATCTTTATCATTATGCATCATGACCTTTCCTCTTGTGACAGTGTTTAAGTTAAAAACCTTTCAAACTTATTTTGTCTTCTATTTTCTATTTTGTCTGGTATGAGTATAGCCACCCCTGCTCTCTTTTGGTTATCATTTGCACAGAATATCTTCATCCATCCCTTCACTTTCAACCTATGTGTGTCCTTAAAGCTGAAGTGAATTTCTTGCAGGCAGCATATAGTTGGGTCTTGTATTTTTTATTCATTAAGCTACTCTATGTCTTTTGATTAGAGAATTTAATGCATTTATATTTAAAGTAATTATGGATACCCCTAAAAGATCTGGCTTCATCATTATGCAACAATGTAACAAAATTACACTTGGACCCCATAGATTTATACAAATAAAAAATAATTATTGATAGTTAAGAACTTAATACTGCAATTTTGTTAATTGCCTTCTGACTATTTTATATTCATTTGTTCCGTTCTTCATCTCTTGCTATCTTCCTCTGTGATTTGATGATTTTTTTTGTAGTAGTATGCTTTGCTTCCTTTCTCTTTGTCTTTCATGTATCTACTATGGGTTTTTTCTGTCTTCTGCTACAGATTATTTCCATTCTTTGTCTATTATGACAAAAAGCTGCTATGAGCATTTATGTACAAGTCTTTGTGTGGATATATACTTTTATTTTTCTTAGGTAAACACCAAGGAGTGGAATTGCTGGGGCGTAGAGTATGTTTAACTTCATAAGAAACTGCCAAAAAACTTTTCAAAGTGACTGTGCCATTTTATACTCCTTATAAGAGTATATGAGTACTTCTCATATACTTTATGTCACTCTTCATATAAATGAAATACTACTCAGTGATGGAAAGGAATAAAATAATTATATAAGCAACAACATGGATGATCTCAAAAACAGTATGCTAAGCAAAAGAAGTCATACACAAAAGAGTACATACTATAATGATTCCATTTATATGAAGTTCTAGAATGGGAAAAACCTATATAATGACAAAAATAAGATTTGTGGTTGCCTAAGATAGGGAATGAGTGTGTGTGTATGTGTAGGGTTTACTGCAAAGGGACAAAAGGGAACTTTTTGGGTGATGGAGGTTACATGGGTATATACATTTGTCAAAATTCATTAAACTACATACTACAAATGTATGAATTTTGTATGTAAATTATATTTCAATAAAGTTGATTTTTAAGAAAGGATGCCATGTTAAGGTGTGGATGCTGGGCAGTGGGTTAGGCACACCCAGTGGCCATGTGAAATGGTCCCATGTGCCAGCCTCACGGTCAGCATTATTCAAATTCATACTTCAAGTAGGTGACAATGGTCTCAACTTATCAGGACTGGACAGAGCATGGCTGCATGTGAATCCCACATTTCTGATGCAAGTATTGGAAGTACTGGAGATTCTTGGTATTTGAGAAACTGATACTAAAAAATGGCTTCCTAAGGAGATTACACTTAAATATGGATATGAATTTCATATTAACAAAAACCACAAAAAAGTTATACTTCATTTTAAAACATACCATAAAATTTAAAAAACAGTTTAGAAGCATTTTTATTTATTTTTTAAGAGACAGGGTCTCACTCTGTCACCCAGGCTAGAGTGCAGTGGCATAATCACAACTCACTATAGCCTCCAACTCCTGGCCTCAAGAGATCCTCTTACCTGGGCCTCCCAAAATGCTAGGATTATAGGCATGAGCCCCTGCACCCAGCCTAGAAACATTTAAAAATTTTAAGTTGTAATTTAAATTATGTGCTAAATTCTTACAGTGAACACAGAATGAACAAATTCAGTGTAGATAATTTTGTTTTGGAGTAATTTTCCCAAGAAAATTTTTGATAGCACAACACAAACAACATCCTTTACTTAAGATTTGGCCTCTAAACTGTGTTACGAGCTGGATCTCCTCAAGGCTGGTGAGGTTTTCCCACAGGACGCCATTAACCTTTGACAGTTCTGATTTAAAGCAGTTAATCCTATCATTATATTTATTAATTTTCTCTCCTTTAATGTTTAACTGGACCATCTCCACTAGATCCAGGCTTGTCAAGGCTTTGGACAGAAATTGAGCAGTTTAAAAATTACATTTTTATTAATTTCATGAAATCCTACATCTTTGGCAGTATTTCCAATTCCACTTTGTAATTGATAAGGTATTATCAGGTGCTTGAAACATCTAGCATTCAGGAAAATCCTAGCACATTTGAATGGCTAGGGATAGGTAGCTGGCATGAAACAGGAAGAATGTTTAATTAGGAGCTAATTTATTAATATAAATGTTCATTCTAGGTGTGGGTGTGTTTGTGTTATGGTAACTTCTGCTTCTCTACACAGCCTTGTTCCTGGGGAGGACTTGTATAATGAGTGTGCAGATAACAAGAAGGCAGAGCTGTGCTTCCTGTGGGGAGCACAAAGGAAGGTGAGTGTGATGGCTGGATTTCAAGCAATCATTTTTGATTATGAGGAAAAGGGCCACATTCATGGAAGAGTAAGCAGATTTTAGAAATGGAAAAGGTCTGAGTTCCTGAACACTGTGGAACTACTATGCTACCCCTGGACTTCTTTTGTGTGAGGGAGAAATATATTTCTGAATTAAGTTAATCTCCCACTGTAATCCTAACTGACTGCAGGCTCAGAGCAAACCCAGCTCCAGGGCTCTAGGGCTACAGTGAAAAGCTGTGGTTGTCCCCAGTGAAAAGGTCACCAGACTTTGCTTAGGGCAATATTGGGTCTGGTTGAAGCTTCCTTTAAACTCTCTCACCATTCAATCAAGACCCCCAGACAAAAAGAGAGCTCAGTGGCTTCCTAGGGGCCAAATGAGCCTTCAAGCAATTGTTAATTGCCCAACACAATCTTAAAAAGATAATTAAATGTAAAGGACTGTGGGGGGAGGGTGTCCTCTCCAACAGACTGCAGGAGGGTCTCGACCCTCTCTGCTGCTGGTTTCTTGCCCTGGCCCTTGTAAGCTTTTGAGTTTGCGACTCCTTACACCTGCCCCCTACTCCGAGTGCTGGGACAGCATCTGCCTGGCTCACCACAGGGTCCCCACTGCCTGGAATTAGGACACAAAGAATCCAGGAGTCTGACTTCCCAAATGGCCCCCTCATGTGAAAGAAGGGCTCTGTGATTTGGGGGCCGAATTCGTAGGAACACAGAGAGAAGAGGTCTCTTGGAAATGCAAGAGAGCTATTCAGGCTACGAGATAAGCACGGATCCCGTACAGTCCCTGCTGAGCTCCCCAAGAGGCCAAGATAATGATTTAATGCCCGTAACAGCACTTGCTAACTGTTGAGTGCTTTAAAATAGCTCAAAAATGCTACTGTTTCCCAGTCAGCTCCCACTCACGCCCCCATTCCATTAGCTCGTGTTCTGGAAGAGGCCTGCAGTATTACTTCTGTTCTCGAGGGACCGTCTAATCTTGATGGGCTGGAAAGCCACACACAACTGACCTGGCAAGGGGCCCAGAGAGCCACACACCTGTGTGATAAGCACCTGTGAGATGTGCCTCAGCTCACCCGTCATGGCATGCCCAACCTTGGGGACTTCGTGCTTGTGGTTCCCTTTACCTAGAGCAAGAGTCAGCAAACCTTCTCTATAAAGGGCCAGACAGTATATATTTTAGGCTTTGGGAGCCTTATTTATGGTCTCTTGGAACTACTCAATTCTGCTATTATAGTGCAAAAGCAACCACAGACAATCATAATGAATGGGCATGGCTGTATTCTAATAAAACTTTATTTACAAAAACAGATGGTGGGCCGGATTTGGCCCACGGGCCGCAGATTGCCAATTCTTGACCTAGGAAGCTGCGTGGCCCCCTCTTTCACTTCCCTCAGCCATCCGCTCAGCTGCCCACCCTGTCTACAGAGCCATCCCCAGAGCCCCCATCCTCTGTTCCGTGACCTTCCTTTACTTCCCCTTGAAGTGTTTATTGCTACGTGACATCACATCACATTCATTTGTGTATTGCTTTATCATCTGGTTTCCCCTTGGGAATGTAAGATGTATAAGCAGGTATCCACAGCCTGAAGAAGCGTTTGGTATTTAGCAGATACACAGTGAATATTTACTGAATGATGGAATCTCAAAGGATAATAACAATAAACTCAGATAACAGCTGATACTCTCTGCACATTTATGTCGCGGACACTCCGACACACGGGTAAAAGATATTTAATTCTCTCATAGCACTGTAATGAAGGATCTGTGAGTAAACCCCTTTTGCAGATGAGGGAACTGGGGCTCAGAGAGGTAAAGTGACTTGCCCAAAGGGTGACGTGAGCTGTCACAGGAAGACATCACAGAACATCAGAGCCGGTCGGGACCTCGAAGATTAGTCCTGCCCCAGACCTGGCACTGTGAAAACACAGAAACTGAGGTGTGGCGAGAGGAAGCCGCATGCCAAAGGCCACACTGCAAGAGAGGGACAGAGTAGAACGAGGTCGCAGGTCACTGCCTTCCTTGCTGTGGGATGTGCCGCCTCCAGAGCGCCTGTGGGTGCAGGCGGGCACCCCAGGGCAGGGCTGGTCCTGTCTCTGGGTGATCTGCCCCTGGGGGACTGTGACCTGCTTGTGTCCAGTGAGCCAGGGAACCAGAGCGTCCTCAGGATGGGTCACATTAGGGACAGATGGCACGCCAGGCTGCCTCCCTGAGTCATAAAACGCAGGTGAACACTGCATCCCCCACGGCGCTGCAGATGTGAAGCGTCTATACCGTGCGCAACAAAAGCCGCCAAGAAGCCGGCGCAGGAACCCCGCTGAGGTCTCTCCCCGCCCTGCTGCGTGTCCCACATGGTGCGGCCGGGTCGGGAGGGAGAGGCTGACTATTTTTCACCGGCGCTCTTGTCCTTGTGCTCTCCATGGAAAAGATCGTTAGAGCCGATTTCCACTTTCTTGGATTAATCCCACTGTTTCTAGTTTCAAAGAGCATTTAAAGGACCAAGACCAGGGCCCTCCGCCTGCACGCCCCCTGCCTGTACGGGCCGGGCCTGGCCGTGCCCACGACTGCTTTCCTGCCCACAGTAGGGTGTATTATTCTGCTAGTGCTAACACAACAAAGCCCCACACGGTGGGTGCTTGAACAGCAGAATTCTATTACCTCACGGTTCTAAAGGCTACAAGTCCATGACTGAGGTGTCGGCAGGGTTGCTGCTCGGAGGCCTCTGTCCTTGGCTGGCAGATGGCCACCCTCTCCCTGTTTTTGCGTGGCCCTGTGCCTGTGTCTATGAATTAATCTTGTCTCATAAGTAAACCAGTCGTATTGGATTAGAGCCCATCCCAATGACCTCATTTAACCTTAGTTACCCTTTGAAGACCTTATCTCCAAACACAGTCGCGTTCTGAGGCACTCGGGGTCACGACTGAGCCCATAACAGGGGCCTATTTGCAAATGCTCCTTGGGTATAAAGAGACAGCCCCCAGCAACCCGCAGCCCAGCCAGAGTTCCTGACATCAGGGACAGGGCTGTTCTTTGTTGGGCAAGACTGTCCCACATAGTGCGGGACATTTAGCACAGCGACCTGGCCCTGTTGACGCCCAACACCCCCTCTCACCCCCCCACGTCGGGCTTTTTCAATCCTCCCACAGGCTGTGCCCTATCTTGTCCCTAGGCCTGTGCGGGTGGAATCCTAATTCACAGGGTGATGTCAACGTCCACCAATTCTCTGACGTCTCTGTGAATCCAGCTGCTCCTCTGCAGACACACCGAGTCCTTTAGGAGAGGCTCATGCCCTCCCTCCACCCCAGTGATAAATCACAGACGTGTCCCGAGAGCTCGCAGTGTGGCACACCCCGTGCTGAGGGATTTTTTTCTTGTTGTCTTATTTAATTTTTCAGGACTACCTGACATGTCCCCATTTTATAGATGTGGAAGCTGAGGCTGGAAGAAGTGAGGTGCCCGTCCCAAATGATGGCTCAGGCTGCTGACTTTGAGCTACCTTGCAGGAGACAGTGTCCTCCCTGCTGCATTTCCTTTCTCCCGTGGCAGGGCCCAGGGGCTCTGGGGAAGGATGAGTTGAGGATGCCACACACAACCAGCCTCAGCCCATCAGTCGCTCACACTCACAAGACCACTGAGTGGCTGTGGGACAGTAGCTGCAAACTGTCTTGTGAGCATCAACACCCAGGTCTGCTCCTTTCTGGGAAGACAATCCCCCTTTCCACACACAACTCAGACCCTGGGGGAGCCCCACGGACGCACGTGGCCCGCACCTGCTGCTGGGAGAGCGCGTCCGCGACGTCCGCAGGCGGCGTCTGCTCTTCCCGCATCTGTTGGTTCGTTTTGCACACACTGGCCGAGTGTCTCCGCGGGGCCTGGTCTGGCGCGTGCCGTGGGGACAGCACATTTACGTGTCACGGTCCCCATCATCTGGGCACCGTGGCCACCCAGGAAGCTGTTACGAGGCTCGAATGCTCTTCTCGCGAGGAGGTTTCTACCAGCAACAGCAGGCAAAGGCCTGGCCGCTTCGGTGGGGTCACATTTTCAAAACAGTGACTCTTCTCACTTTCGGGCAGCAGGGCTTATTTTGGATTCAGGGCCTCCAAGAAGGAAGCACAGCATAGAAAACAGGAAAAATGGGAAAGGAGTCAATTTCTGGCTTTTTAAAAAGAATTATCTGCATTTACTTTGTTTTTATTGCGGTAAGACACATGTCACATAAAATTTACCCTGAGCGACATCTCGGACTGTCACAGTGTCGTGCAGCCCCCATCGCGGTCTAGTTCCAAAGCATTTGCATCCCTGCAGCGGGAAACTCTGCACCCGCTGGTCACCATCACCCCAGTCCCCGCCCCCAGCCTCTGGCAGCCACTGACCCACTTTCTGTCGCTATGGCCTTGCTTACTGGGGACATTCCATATACACGGAATCATATGGCAAGTGGCCTTAGTGACTGACTTCACTTAACATATGTTTTCCAGGTCATCCGTGTTGTAGCACATCTCAGGACCTCCTTCCTCTTTATGGATGAGTAATATTCCAGTGCCCAGGCAGACCACATTTGGCTATCCATGTTGTTCCTGTCTTTTGGCTCTTATGAGAAATGCTATGAATGTTTATGCGTAAGATTTTGTTTGAACACTTGTTTTCAACTCTTCTGGGTATATCGCCAGGAGTGGAACTGCCGGGTCATGTGGTAAAGCTATGTTTAACTTATTAACTACTCAGTTACTGGCTTTTGAGCCATAGTTTCTGGAAAGAGGAAGGTCTTTTAGGCATAATCAATGCATTTTGGGGAATGCAGGTGGGTAAGAAGGGAAGGGCTCCATGTGGCCGTGAGAGAAAGGGTTCCTTGGGCTGGGGCCAGAAGAGGGAGGAAGGGGGAGGTGTGGAGCAAGGCAGGAGGGCGGGGCCTGCACACAGGGGCTGGAGCAGCGGGGACCAGCCAGCAAGACACAGAGTGACCATCCAGGGTCCTGCTCTTCCTACAGATTTTGAGAAAAATCCCCGTCACCTCAGATGAAAAATGAACAAAGGCTATGCATGGGCAATTCACAGAAGAAATGCACACAGCCAACAATATGCAAAAAGACAGGACAGCATACTTATAACTTCAAACTGCAAATTGTGACACTGAGTTACAATTCTTCAAAAAAAATCTCACAGATTGGCCAAAACGTTAACGATGGCTCACAGTCGACGTTTGCTATGGAATTGGGAGATGACTGCCCAGATACTCTGTCGGTGGAAGCGCACAGTGGGGCAGCCTTTTTGGAGAGTGATTTGACAGAATCGATTCAAACAAAGGCCCTTCTACCCTAAACATTTCACTGCTAGGGAATCTACAGAAATAATGGCCCAAGTAGAGATTTACGTCCAAGGACGCTAGTTCGACATCACGTGCAATGGCATGTGTCACACACGCAGGAACCGCCGAAACGCCAGTCACAGAGGGGCGAGTTAAACACGTTATGGCACCAAAGGAACCTGGAGAAGCATAAAGTCACAAAATGAAAGCTGTCACTCTCACTGCAAGACTCAAGTGACAAATGCAAATTTGGGGACATTGTTATGACATGATTCCATTTTTTTTTGTCAACTCTACGTGACATGTGTATAAATAGTTGTTGTTTAGACTCACGCCATCCAAGCTCCGTGCCCTTCAACCTGGGAGGCGGGGGGTACAGCCACCGCACAGCACAGCCTCACGCCACCCACCTGGCCAGACCCACGCCAGCCCAGTTTGGAGGTGGGGCGCGTGGCCCCATCCAAGGACATTCTTCAAACAGTGCTCACCTGGTTCTTTATCTCAGCTCCAGGTGACAGGGTCCAAACCTTACTGAGTCCCCAAGGGAGGTTTATTGATGAAACTCTAAATATAATAATAATAACTGAGTGTAGCCTTTAAAAAATAATACAGGTTTGCTAGTTAAAAGAATGGAAATTTGGGAAGGATAATATTTTGCTGAATTGGGGGATGGAAGTTAGTGTTCCCTATCATTGAAATCATTGCAATCATCTGACCTTTTTCTTTAACCACATAAAAATGTAAAAACCACTCTTGCTTTCAGGGTGTACAGAAACAAGTGGGAGGCTGGGTTTGGTCCGTGGGCTGTCGTTTGCAGCCCCTGGAGTGGACCACCCCAGGGCCCTCAGGGACCAACCACAGAGACCACCCAGATAGACTTCCTGGAACACTCCCAACACCATGGAAGCCTATGGAGAAAAGGAACCATTCCAAGTACTTTCTGTTGGCAGAAAATAAAATTTAATACAAATAGAGCTTGTGGCTTTGGTTTAGTTTGAAGAAAGTGACCCAAATTAGAGGCCTGTTGCCTTTGAAAAGGGGAATATTCCCTTGTCTCTAAAGCACAGGCCGGTCCTCTCTTGCTGGTTGACTCCAGGTGAGTCTCTGAACCTCTCTGGGCTCTTGGCTTCTTCACCTCTAAAATGGGACTAATGTCTGATGCCGCAGGCTGTCCAGGGCTGAGAATTCCAAATTGAGAATGGGTATTATAGTTTAAAAAGACCCAAATGTTATAAACATTTTTTCCATAATGGTTAAAAACCAAAACTCCTAAATGGCCAATAAGAGGCATGGATGTTCATTGACAAGCTCACTCAAAATGGATACAACGTAGGCAAACAAAAAGGTGACACTCAGAGAAATATTTAATGACTTGGAAAAGTGCTCACGACATTTCATGTGGATAAAGCAGGAAATAAATCTAATTCCCCATTTTGTTTCTTCATGTGCTTGGGTGTGTGAGTGTGTCTGTGTGTCAACACGAAAAGAAACACTGAAGTAGCATCGCTGGTCTCCTTGGGGTAGTGGTGTTGGTGATTTTTATTTTCTGTTTAAAAGTGTGTGGTCTACATTTACTATATTATTCATGTATGGATTTTATTATCCATAAAAAGCTATCAGGAGAGATGACAGGTCAGGGTGCCTGGCCCATGACGAGCTGGGTGAGGAGTTAAAATGATGTCAAAGAGAGAACAGGGCCTGGGCGAGGGTGGGTGGCCGGGGGATCCCTAGGCAGGGAGGAGGACAGGGGGCCACGCAGGGCAGGCGGCTGCCCTGGACTTGGAGAGGCAGACACTGAACCCCGTCTGGGCGCTGCGGAGCTGATGAGCCACCGGCCTCCCTCACCCAGGGCTCCACCCGACACAGTCCTGCTCCGGGCACAGCAGGGTTCTGGCAGAGGCTCAGTCCCGGACCTCTCTGTGCGAGGACCTTGAGCGGGTGCTGCCCCCTATGGGTCTGTCCTCCCCTCACATAAAGTAGGAGGCTGTGCTGGGGGACATGGCCCCGAGCCTGGGATGTGCACTGCTCAAGAGATGAGGCTATGTCTCACAGACGGGCATTACAATCAAGTCCCGTTACTCACACGGAGTTACGGCTACAGAGTCATTGCAGACACTGAATCAGCAAATACCGATCATAGCTCCCAGGGGATATACCGGGTCAGGTTCCCGTGAGCCTCTGGTCACATTTTCACCAATTGATCAACACATAGCCTTGTTTTATGTGTGTTTCTGATCAACGCCACCTTGTCTAATGCGCATCACTGCTTCGTTAGCATTGACCTCACAGCCAACGGCACTGTGACTCATCCTCAAAGGCACACACCCAGATTCCCTGTGTTAAATCTAACAGCCGTGTCTGACCCACTGGGACTTATCCACACGTGTATTTTCTCTGACACTAAACAGACCACGAAAAGGACACTCGCTCATGGTGTGAGGCTGGAACAAGCAGGCAGCACGCGGACTTCTTCCACCCTTGCTGGGAACCTGCGTCCCAGAACTCGGCAGCTTACGGTAAGCATCTGTGCTCACGCTCAGAGGTGTGGGGGAAACAGATGGCTTTTCTCCGTATGTGTATGTTCTGGGGCCCAGGTCGCAAGGGCAGCAGCTACCCAGGAGTTTGTTATTCTCACGAGGAAATTCAGAAGCCAGTATGTAATTCCCCCGAAGCCCGGGCCCAGGACTGGCTCAACGCCACTTTCCCCCACGTTCCATTCACCAAAGCAAATCGCAGGGCCAAGCCCACCACCAGTGGGGCAGGCAACGTCCTCCTTCAGTAGCGGCTCAGGGAAGTGGGCAGAAAGGGAGCATTTGCTGAGTAATAAAGTCTGACCCGGCAGATCAGACAGCCGACGGATCCCCTTCCCTACCTGATTTTCAGATTCTCTGATACCGGGACGCAAGACACTCAGCCCCAGCAGGGAGGAAGAAGAGAGAGACATTACCTCTGCAACAGCAGGGCAGGTAACATAAATGAGTAAAGCCGACAGGTTGTAAAACAATAGGGAGTGGTGGCGACTGCGGCAAACTGCAGGGCACAGACGCTGCCCAGGCAGTCACAGTTCCCAGCTCCTGCAGATCGTTGGTAGAATGGCAACCTAGTCACCGACTCTTGCCGTCCTTACAGGCTTGGCCCTGTCTCCCCGCACCTGGCCTGCCCCCATAAGGAAGGTGAGGTTCCCAGGATCAGTGCCCTAGAAGCAGCTTGCCTCTCTCCCTGTTGTACTGCACACAGACGTTCTCAACACTGCTGGCTGTCTGCTTCGAACCCCTCATCGGGCCTCACTGGGCTCCTTCCCAAGAAATGGGAATTAGATCGTCACGTGGCTCTTTCCTCCTCGAGAAGCCTTTATTGTGGGGAGGGACTGAGGGCCAGGCCCAGTCATTATTAGTGCAAAAATAGCCAGGTCTGATCAAAAGAAATTCAGATTGTACCCGATTGGCCTGAAACTTCAGCAAGATTGCTTTGCAGGAGAAAGAGGAGGAGGTGAGAATGAAATGTAATTGGGAGCAACAGGCTTGAGCAGAAGTCAGGGCTCTGAGGAACCAGGGCTGGCGGAGGACCCCGCTGCCTCTGAGGCCTGTGCCAGCCTGGGGACATGGGGGGATCTCTGGCCAAACAGTCCAGCTCTGCCCCAAGCCTGGCCTTCCACCCCTGGGGCGCTCACTGCCTCCCCGCAGTAGAATCTGTCCTTTTTGCTCGTATAACGCCTAGTCCTCTTTTTAGAACAGAAACAGCACCCCAACATTTTGGGGGGTACATCCCTTCCCAACTTTCGCTGTGGTTCCCGACGTGTGTGGAGGGTCTGCTGCGTCAGTGAGGACCCCGCCCCCAGCGCGGCTGGCACTGCAACCTTCCCACCCGGCTTGCTGAGAAGGGGATGCAAGCCCGGGACCCTCGGGCCGCCTGTGCCACCCAAGGGGCGCCTGCACCAGGGCAGTCCCAGCACCATGCCAAGCCCTCTAGGAGTCTGAGCAAAAGCAAAAACCCAGAAGGATCCCATTTTCATTTAAAACAGGACATTTGCCCTGGATCCTTTCTGCATTAATTTTGATTTTTTAAAACGTCGCATTCAAATATAATTTATCTTGATGGCTGAGTTTTTGGCGCTGCTTCCATTTCGTACGTAGCCCAGGGAGGTGCCCCCTCGCCTCCCCCGCCCGGGGCTTGGCTCCGGAGGCTGCGTCCCAGTCCCGGCTCCGCTGCCCGCAGATTTGCGTGGTCTGCAGCAAGCTGTGTGGCCGGCCTGAACCCCGTTAATGCCTCTGTAAAAGAGGGGCAGCAACACCAGCGGGCTAGAGTGAAGGAGACGAGGTCCGTAAAGCCCTGTGGAGGGCGGCCGCCTGACGAACGCGCCCTTCCGCCGAGGGTGCAGCTTCTCCCCGCAGCACGTGGGCGCGTCACTAGGGCTGGGCGCGGCCCAAGCGGTTAACGCGCGCCCTCCCTCCGAGTCCTCCTACAGCCCGCTGAGACTGTGACCCGGGTTTACTGCGAAGGACACAGGCGTAGACACGTGTCTCTTGACAAGGGCCACGCAGCAGTAACCGCCCGATCCGGCCAGAGGCGCGGGTGCCGAGGGGAGGGCAGCGGGCTGAGGCCGTCGCCCGTCATCAAGCACCATGCGGGGACCAGGACTCCAGAGCCGCGCTCGCCTCATTGCAGTATGTTGCCGCTCTTGCATTTTCGTCGCTTGTGCTACTCTGTTTGGACCAGAGTTTACAGCCGATATGACGGTAAAATCACCACAATTGGTGTGTGCCTTAGGTGTTACCCTGAGCAGCCGCCGCCGCGGCTGCCCGGGCCGCTAGCAGGGAGTGGCGTTGGTGCGGACTGCTGGCGACATCCTGCGCCAAGGGGGCAGCGGGAGCTTGGGGCCGCCCTGGCCAAACCCCAAGCACCTTCTCAGCAATCGGGTAAATCCCGGTGTGTCTGTGTCACCAAGCTGAGTCTGTCAGCCGCAGGAAGGACAACTGACACCTTTTGTCTGGACCGTTCACCTGTTGTTGAATCCCGGGGCGTTTCTCACCTGCGTAAAGCATCTTCTGCACAGAAATCATGTTGTTTTTCTCCACCCACCATTTACCCTGTGCCCCACTCTTTTGCTATAACAGAACCCCGGTTTCCCTTCAGGTAGGCAACCGCTGGTGAAACCAACCGGTGAAATCCAGGAAAAGTCTGCAGTTTCGTTTATAGTAATGTATTCTGTTCGTTTACTGTTGCACCCACTGTCACAACCTTAATGGCTTAATGCAGCACAGATCTATCATGTTACAGTTTGGGAGGCTGAAATGGGTCTCACTGGGCTACCGTCAAGGTGTCGGCAGGAGGCTCCAGGGGAGAGTCCATTTCCAGCTCGTACGGAACCACCTGAGTTCCCTGGCCCACGGCTGCTCCCCCATCTTCAAAGCCAGCAGTTTAAGATCTCCCAAACGAGACCTGACTCATTTCCATCCTGACGTCTAATCTCTCTGGCCCTAGCTCTGCTGTCCCCTCTTATAGGTCCCCTTGTGATTATGCTGGGCACATCCGGTGATCTAGATAGTCTCCCCATCTCAAAATCTGCAAATTAATCACGTCTGCAAAGCACCTTTGCCAGGCAAGGGGACACATTCACGGGTTCCAGGGATTAGGACACAGACCATTACCCAGCCCACCACATGTACCAGTGTTGGTTTTTCAGTTGCGACAGATGTAAGGTGGTGACGTAAGATGCTAACGACGGGGAAACCTGGGGGAAGGGCACGTGGGAACTCTTTGTACTATCTTTGCAACTTCTCTGTGAATCTAGAATTATTCCAAAAGTTTATTTTTCATCAAAAAGATTGGGATTTGAATGGCTACTTGTATGATCTTGGGCAAGTCACTTAAATTCCCAGCTCCTTTGTCTTTTTATCTCTAAAATGGGCACCATGATATCCATCCTAGTTACCCCCGGTGACGACAACCAGGATACTGCAAGGGGGAGCATTTGCTAAGCTGTCCAGGGCCATGAAAAGACAAAGTGTTCACTACGATTCCAGGAGAATGTGGAGAATCAGGCCTGTGGCTAGGAGTGGGGATCAGTATTTGGGGAGGAGAAAAAAAAGCAAAGCAAAGAAAACAACAGTTGATCAAGGCAAAACATGCCGGATATGGCAGATTGGCTGAGAAAGATGAGGCTAATTTGGGGAGAGATGATGTCAGCGCTGAGATCCTGGTAAACAACCCATCACTCTAGAAGACATATGTGATATGTTTCAAATCATGGTCAAGGGAAACCAAGGATGGGGGAAATTGGACACTTTGCTATTAATATTTAGTTCCGTCCCATGTATCCCAGGCTCTGCCCCTCACCCTAGACCATCACCTCTGCCCAGTCTGGGGCCTCGTCAGCTTTTGTCCAGATACACTGACAAATCCCCTCCTCCCCCTCCCTCCAGTGGTCCTTCCAAACAGTGTCCAGGGTGGACCATCCAACACTCAAATGTGATCATGCTGTTCCCCCGCTGGAAAACCCTCCAAGGGCTTCCCCGACCCCAGGCTCCACCCCAAACTCCTGCCATCTTATTTCCTTGCTGGCCTCCCTGATCTCACCCTCTGATGCTCATGTTCCCTTGTATCCCACTGTCTAGTAACAACATTGGGCACACTTTCTGTTCACACGATGCCTCTTATTATCTACCCCTGCTGTGCTGCTAAGCATAGACATCTGTCCCTGCTGAGCATCTTCCCTCTCTGGGCCAATGCCTATTCAGTCCTCAAGACTCAGCTCAGCAGTTGCCTCCTCCAGGAAGCCTTCCCTGAATACCCCCTATGAGTCACACACCTCTCTTCTAGGCTCCTAAAGCTGCTTGTATTTGTGGCTTATGCCCATCTTATCATTGACTATCTGATGTAGAAATAATGCTCATATAACTCTTTTTAAAAATGGAGCTGCCCTCCCCCTGTAAAATCACACACACAAGAGGACTGGGATTTATCCACCTCTGGAATGGTAATCTGGCAAACGCTCATTGGTTGCTTACCATGTGTCCGACCCAGGGCTGAACATGGAGTCTTCCTGATAACCCCTTGAAGCAGGTGACATTGTTATTCACATTCTACAGACAAGGACGTGGAAGCTCCGAGAAGTTAGGGACCCTGCTCAACACCACACAGTTACTAAGGCACAAAGATGGAGGTCTCAGACGCAAGTCCTTCAATCCCCAGGACCTGGAACAGTCTTCCGTCAACACTTGCTGAGTCAAAGTGCAATTCTGGGAGTGAATAAGCACGAGGACCATCCTTGTAAGGGCCCCTTGCTGAGAGCAACCCGGGAGGCCCCTGTTTTAAAGGAAGGGGCTGCTGGGGAACTCTTCGTGCTGTGGCCCCCAGAATCCTCCCCCTCCCCCCCATTGCCAACTTTGTCCCAGGAGGTAGCTCCAACCTTCATACTTTGAACATCTTTGTTAGGGATCCCTGGAGAGCAGATGAGACTCCAAGAGATGACCCCCATGGGGTCTGCATAGGTGGGAGGGAGTGGGGCTATGCCTGGCTTGTCCCTTTACAGCAACATGTGAGGGGGTAGAACTCAGAGACGAGGTTGTTTTATGCAGCCAGGATCATATCAAAGAGGTGTTAGACAATAATCTTGCCATCAAACCAAATTCATGGTCTCATATAATCATCAGGTCTAAAATTATTAGCTTCAGGAATGGTTGGATCTGGGTGCTGAAGTGATGCCATCAGAACTCCATCTCTCCCTCAATTCTCCCCGACATTTCAGCTCTGCTTTCCTCTGCGTTGGCCTCATTATCAAGCAGGCTGTCCCCTAGAATGCCGGCCACCAGCAGTTTCTGGTTTCCATCTTACTCCTTCAGCCACTTCCTAGTAGGACAACGTCTCTTTTCTAGTAGTGTTCATAAAAGTCTCCGGACAAAATCTTGCTGGCCTGGCTTGGATTTCCTGTTCACATCTGAATCATCAAGGTGGTTCAGGGAAAGAGTACATTCGTCAGGCCTGGGTAATTTGGTCACTCCTAAAACTGGGGGGTAGGGGTGGATTTCATCCCCTATCCAAAATGCACGAATCAAGGGTAGAGACGGCAGCAAGACCCCCAGGGAACTGAGATCCTATTTTCAGAAGCAACTGGGCAGGAAAAATCAACAGACATCAACTACAAAATGTCCAGGGGAAATAGGATTTCTTTCTTCCACAGCAAATTTCCCAAGCCTGAGCTCATTTCAGGATGTGTCCAATCCCAGATTAGGAATTCCCGTGAAGGGGCCCTAAAAGTTCCCTTAACGCAGGACACACGGGACGTTTGTGATGGCAATCTGCCACTCATCCTCACACGTGTCTGGCTCAGACTACATCAGGATCCAAAGATGGGGGAGAGAGCAAGCTGTAAAATAATCTGCTATTAAGCCCTGCGTCGGCACTGACTGCGGTGGCATTTGGGAGATGAAACCAGTGCGGTTCCTTTGGAGACAGCAGCTACTTTCCGATTGCGCTGATAAAAAAGGGAGGCGTGCAGTAAAGTGACATTTATGTGCTAGGAAAAGCACACCTTCTCTCCTGCTCCAAAACTGTTTCAGGAGCTGGGGAAGCGGGGACGCTGGAGGGTGCCCCTGCACCTTTGAGCTGGGGGAACATCTGGCCTTGGGGGTCCCGCAGCCAGGTGGGCTCCAGCCTCCGTCCTTCGTGCTCTGAGGGGCCCAGGCTGCCACACCCCCGCCCCCATCTGCCACTGGCAAGTTTAAATACCAGCCTGTTTCAGCTCAGAAATGTGGAAATTAAGAAAGGAAACGAGAGGCGGTGGGAAGGAAAGAAAAGCGATGAATCACTTTTGGACCGCTGCCTCATCTGAGCACCGCGTGGGGTTTATTTTGGTCGTCACCCTCGCTTGGTGAGAGGCAGTTCAGTGTAGGAGGAAGAGTTTGGGAGTTGAAAAGATGAGTTCAAATACGAGCTCCACTACAGGTTGGCGGGAGGCCCCGGGCCACACTCGCTTCTCTGAGCCTCGGTTTCCTCATCTATAAAATGGGGATCATACCCTTCCACAGGGTCATTCCAGAGGGCAAGGGGCACAGGTGCATCATGGTACACAGCAGCTGCTCCTGAGCTGGCTCTGAAGGAGATGGTCCTTCCTCCGCCTCCTCCTCCTCCTCCACATCCGACACCATCCAGACCAGGAGGCAGCAGCACTCTGTCCCACCCAGGGCCCTGAGACCCAACTCGCCGGCCTCCAAGGCTGCCCCTGCGGCTGCCCAGCCTCACCCCTGAACTCCAGCAGCTTCTCCACCCCCAGCTTCCGCCCGCCTAGGCTGGGGCCTGTTTCTGGAGCCCTGGAAGCACTTCCCTCCTTCCAGGCCACTGAGTTGCTGTCCCTCCCTCTCCAGCACTGGCTCTTGCCCGGCCTGGCTCCTTCTCCTCTCACACAAAGGCCTCGGCCTCCCCGACCACCCTAGTGAACGAACGAGGCCACACTGCAGTCACTGCCAGCCCATCCCTCTGAGTGGTCCCGATCGGTCGGTTGTCTCTCTGGTTACTGTCTGGCTCCCACAGCGGGATGTGAGCACCGAGAGGCAGGGAATGTTTCCATCTGGTTCGCTTCTCTGTCCCCGGTGCCAAATGGCATGCCTGGCACGGAACAGGCACTCAAATGTCTGAGGAGCGAGAGAGGAAAAAGAAAGGAAAATACAGGGAGGGAGGGAGGAGGGAGAGGGAGGTTCCCTCCACCCCCACCCCCAGACTCTGAGCCTCTGTTCCTCGTGCCTCTGGGTCTTGGCCCCGTCACACCCACAAGCCCCCCATCTGGCCCATGTGGGTGACGGCTTTACATGTGACATTCCATGTACACCCCCTTATATGTGGTTTCCTTCTTGTGTGTCACGAGAGCCAGTCCAGTTCCCAGGTGACATTTCCACATCGCTGCTCCCACAGGCACCAAGCGTGACGTACATCCGTTATTTCTACCTGCCCGTCGCAGCCCCCCTGGTAACACAACCCTAACGCTGCTCCCCCACACTCAGTCCCACAGCTCACATGGAGCTGCCTGGTCCCCTGCTCCAGGGATGGACACGTGGGCTGGGTCTAGCCAATGAGAACACAGCATTTTCCTGGCCACAGTGACTGGTTAGCAGTGGTCACATGACTCCAGCTGGGGTCATCGACACTGACTCCCAGGGCTTCCACTGCAAGTGGATTAGCACAGAGGAGCTGTCTTTCTGTTACGAATGCCAAGCTGAGTAGGTAAAAGCCGGGAGCTGACAGCCATCTTCCTGCAGCATGGCGACAGTCTGGCTGAGAGTGAAGCCAGCACAGAGGACAGCAGAGCCCGGAGGAGGAGAGACAGATCTCTAATGGTATCATTTTCGCACCTGGATCCAGCTTTACCTGAAGCACACACCACCTCTGAAGTTTTCAATGATCCAAGCCAATAAATTCCATTTTGTGCTTAAGCCAATTCAACATGAATCTGTCACTTGCCACCAAAATGTTCTGACTCATAGAGCAAGCAGTAGTCAGTCGCTGGCTAATCGAGACACGTGAGGAGGCAGCCAGTGGGGGAGAAGGGGCGGGGGGAGTGCTTGCCATGGAGAGAAGGCCCTGCCCCCCAACTTTCTAACTCTACTGAGGGCAGAGCCTGTGCCAGTCCCACCATCGACTTTTCCAGCACTGTCCCCATGGCAGATAGAAGCAACATTTCCATTAGAAAGACACACAACTCTGGGGCAACCAGGGCTTTGTCCAGGAAAACCTGCATCTTCCCAGATGGAAAGGTCCAGATCTCCTCTCTGCTGGGGATGTCCAGCCCACTGTGAACACCCTGTTTCCCCTCACTCTTTCAAGGCAAAAAATCAGTCTGTGGTACGAGTCACATCTTTGGGGGAAAAGGAAGACTTCCTTAGCCTTTTGTAAGGTGCGGAGCATTTCCAGAGTGCAGGCTGCCCCCCCCCATGTACATCCGTCCCCAGCACCCGGCCTGCCTCCTGGATGAGGACACTCTAAATGGTACGCAGGGTCCAGCTGGGGCCCGATCCACAGCAGGAAACAATTGCAGGAAAGCCACCCTGTGGGGGTGCAGCCCGGTTCTCCTGAGCCACGCTCCGGAGCATAAACGCAGCTGCAGATGCAAACACCGAGAGAGGCTTCATCAGTCTGACAGGTGTCAACTTCTCGGGAAGAGTGACAGCCTCTCGCTCTCCTGGGACCTTTGACTGGAGACAGACAGTCTCTCCCCACTTCTGAGGGCTGGGACTGGTGTTTGCCTGGCTCCCAGGCTGCAGCGTCACCGATGCTCAAGGGACGGGCTCAGGAGGAGCTGCCAGCATGTGGATTTCCAGGAAGAGAGCCCAGGTCTGAACCCCAGCCCCTCGGTTCAGCTCATTCCTGTGGACATCGCTCTGCTGGAGGGTCCTAAATGTCCACCTTCCCATGCACACCTGAGCCCCAGCCTACAGCCGGACATCTCCACTGAGATCCTACAGACGTTTCAAACTCAACACCTCCAGCACCAAACTCCCTACTGCCCACGCCAGCTCCTGCTGCATTTCCTACTCAGTGAATGACACTTCTAATCACGCCCTAGTTTAGGTGTTTTCCCTGATTCTGCTCTCCTCCTCACCCAGAGATAATCAGTTGCCAACTGCTGACTTTCCTCCTCAATCTCTCGTCCCACTGTGACTTCTCTGCCTGGCCTCTTGCAGCCTGAATTATTAATGTCTCAGCAGACTCCTAACGAGCGTCCCTGCCTCCACTCTCGCTGGCTCCCAGCAATTCTCCACGCAGCAGCCACACTGGTTGTCCCGACACACACATCTGATCCCGTCCCTCCCCTGTGCAGACCCTGCGGTGGGTGTCCATCCTTCCCAGCAGGGCAGGTCTCAGTTCCCGCCGAGGCTTAGGAGGCCTTTCCGGATCTGATTTCTAGCCTGGCAAAATGAAGACATTCAGATGTTTCCTCTAAAGCAGGCAAACTTTTTTTTATAAGGGCCATATAATCTGTCGCATTCACTCAACTCTGTCATGCAGTGAGAAAGCAGCCATAGATGTCACGTAACTGAACGGCTGTGGCTGAGTGCCGATAAACTTTATTTACAGAAACAAGTGGTGGGTCAGATTTGACCCCTGGGCTGCAGTTTGCCAACCCCTGCTCTGACGGAATGAGCTCATCACTCACCGTCCGCACATCTTAGCTGCCCCATCTAGAAAATGGGGATGTCACACACATTGAAGGAGGATTTGAAAGAACGTGTCTAGTGCCTGGCAGAGTCTAGCACATAGTAGGTGCTCAATAAGCATCACTATTATTAAAACCATTACCACTATTCTCCCTTCCTGCACATTCAAGAATCAGCTCTGACTCCACAGAAAAAAGGCTGTAAGGACAGAGACCCTTCTCTTCTCTGGAGGTTTGATGGTTCATGATGAACAGCTGAACACCTACTATGTGCCAGGCACTGGGCTTCATGGTGTACAGTGATCAAAATAAATCTAAGATGATATTTGGCCCCTGAAGCCAAGTCTTAGAATTCTAAAGACATTGGGAAATACTGTAGGAAGTTATTATATTTGTTCAAACATGACTGCATGCCTACTATGTGCCGGGCCTTGTGTAGGCACTATGGCTGCCCAGAGGAATCAAATGCAAGCTCTGCCTTTACAAAAGACATTATCTATAGAAACTTTTTCTGTTACTTCTAAACATCTGCCTGTCCTTGTCCCTAAAGACATGTTTCCCCCTCAGAGGGGAGACAGCGGCTTCATTCACCTTGGTTACCCCCAGAGTTCTCTAGGGAAGGCCTGAGCCCCCTGTCCCCAACCTCCTTGACGGGACTCCTGAGTCTGACACTGAATGAACCTGGCTCCTCCTCTTACCTGGGCGGGGCCTTTGCAGAATCCTGAGGCTGAGGGGTGCTGGGTCCCTGTTGCCCTGGATGGAAGGGCAGAGGTGACGTTGGCTTGGAACGAGAACCTTCCCCATTGCCCTCTTGCTGCAGGACTTCTCTCTCTGAGCAAACCCTGCCCACCACCCACCTGGGTTCTGTGCCCCCCACATGGCAGGGTTCTAGTCTTGAGGAAGAGACTTCGAGTTGTGCCCTGTATCCATTCCCCACCTGTGTCTCAACAGAACCCTCCATTTCTGATGTGCAGACTGAGGTCTAGAAAGGCTAGCGTGTCCAGCAGCTAATAGGCGATGAAGTACAAATTCAAAACCAGCCAGCCTGACTCCAACTGTTTGCCCATCCGTCCTCCACTAACTACGTAAAGAAGCATGTCACAGGCAGACGTGTCCTCAGTATCACCAATGTCCCCCCAACAAAACACAACAGAGTTACTGTCTGTTGAATCTCCCTTGGAACCGGGCACCGTGCCCGGGGTTCTCCAGCATCACCTCTTCTCCTTCTGCAGCCCTGCAGGGCCAGTGCTGTCGTGGTCCTGATGTAAAAGATGAAGAATGTGACGCAGGGAGCACAAGAAGCTGGCCCAGGGTTCCAGAGCAAGTTTGTGGCAGGCGGTGGTAAGGGCTGTGGGGAGCTCTGACTTTCTATATCTGTGGATAAGGGGGTGAGGACACCGGAGGTCCCACCCAGCCCTGTGCCCTGTCCTTACCCCAAGCCAGACAGAAATAAAGCTCACACCTGTCCCTGGGTTGGGAGCTTCTCAAAGCCAGGCTGTGTCTGTCTGTCTCTATGTTCCCAGCACAGTCCGTGCTGTGAGAATGGGCAATTGCATTTGCTCTACCCTCCCTGTCCATTGCCAAGTGCAGCGGACAACCCCATGTGCTGTGGACGACCCTGTGTGCCATGGGTGACCCTGTGTGCTGTGGATGATCCTGTGTACCATGGGTGACCCCATGTGCTATGGACGACCCCATGTGCTGTGGATGATCCTGTGTGCCACGGACAGCCCAGTGTGTCCTGGACAGCTCTTGCTTTTGTCCGCAGCAGCCCCTCTCCCTTCTGGCAGCAGGGCCCCCAGTGTCTTAGGGAATCAACAACTGGGCTTAGCCAAAGGGGTTAACACGTGACCAATCCAACACTGATGCCCCTGGCCAAGGCAGTTGGTTCTGAGACGGGCGGTTGGGCCTGTGAGGTAGGAGGAGCCCCCAGCTTGTTCCACTCACTGTGACCCCACGAGGGTGTGCAGGTGGGAGTTGTTGTCACCATCTTGCTGACACCAACACAGAGGAAGGCAGAGCAGAGAAAGGGGAAGCCGCTGAGGCTCCGCGGGCATCATTTTTATCTCTGAAGATCTGCCTTCCCCTGGATTTTTCATGCACGTAAACCAATAAATTCTCTTTTTTGTGTGTAAGCCATTTTACCACCAATTTTCTATCCCATTTGAACCAAAAGTGTTCTAATGGGACGTCATTTGGAGCCTGTCTCCTACTGTCCATAATGATTCTAACTTCCCTTTTAAGGGAAAAATATCCCCTCCTCCCCATGAGTCCTTTTCCAAGGCCCAGTTGGTCCGTATGAATGGCTTTGTCATCTACTACTTGCCTGCTCATTCACAACTGTATTACAAGTCGCTTCAAGGAGGATCGAGTATGACGACGCTGCCTGGAGAACCGGTGCTGGGACGCGGTCACCGCTTGTCTCACTTCTCATTTAGATTCACGTCCACGTGTCTCATTTTTTCAATGAAGCTGAAAGTGCCATGAGGTCAGAGTCATGTCCTATAAATTCAACGATGATTCAGTGCCTGAGGTGTCCTAGACACTGGCCAGAAGCTGGGAACACGGAGGATGATAAATAAGGTCACTGTCCCCTCCAAAGCAGACAGGAAAGCAGGTCACTGCACAGCCGAAAGCCTTGATGACAGGGTGATCTGAGTTGCGAGTGACTGAGAAATGCTACTTGGACTGGCTGCGGCAACGCAGGGGACTCGTTCCGCACGGATGGGAAGAGCAGGTAAGACCCAGCTCCTGCGCCGGACGATCCGGAAGCTTCGCAACACCAGCTGTGACCCTGTCCCAGCACTGCGGTCTCGACAGACCCTCAGCATGGCCGCCTGGATCCTCCCGGCTGCACCTTCCCACGTCCTCGTCCCTGGGGACAGTGAGGGCGGGTCCAAACAAGATGCACCCCGATTGGATCTTCAAGATCACATGCTTGTCCATGAACCAATGACTGGGCAGGAAAATGGACCACGACAATCCCTGTAAACCAATCAGGGCCCACCGTGGAGTGAGGGGTGGAGTCTGCTTTCCCCGCAGCAGGTGGGCTGGGCAGGGGCCGGTGACTCACCTGAAGGAAGTTCGGGCAAGGAGAGGAATGGCTTGCTGGTGGCAAACACCCACTGTCCACCCTCAGAGATGAGGATGGCACCAGGCACCCCTGAGCCGACCCGGAAGCCTCTCCTGTGTCCCTCGCTGGCCGCGGTGTGCGCTCAGTGTTCCCTCGTGGTCGCAATCGTAACGTCGGCAGAAGCAGCACCCGATGTTCACGGTCTCATCAGACCACTCCGAGGGAGAATGGTCACCTTCATTTTGCAGGTGAGGAAACTGAGGCCTGGAGAGCCGAAGTGACCTGCCCGAAGTTGTTGGCCTGCACTTGACAGTCAAGGTGGCGCCCTGTTGCTTCGGTTCCCTGGTGCTGGGAGGGGTCTGGACACACCCACCTGCCTGGCTGGGTGCACGGTCTTCAAGGTAGACAGAAAACAGAAACCGCCTCTCCGCCGTGTGTCACATTTGCCGTTAAAAGAATTCCACACGCTTCACAGGGACTGCCTCCAGAGTCCTTTGCAAATCCCCAAATTGGCAGTCCCTGCTACTGTATTTAATTTCCCTCTCAACTGCAGGAAAATGTAACAGAAAAACGTCCCTGTCCCCTGCAGGCTACACGATGCTCTAAGTGAACATTAATTCTGTCCCCAAAATAAGCTTGACACCACACTCCATTGCATTATTAGCAATGAAAACGCTGAGCATTACTTTCTAGAATCTGCACGATCAACCCTAGCTGTCGACTTTCTCAAGAAGGGTGGCAGGGACACGTTTCACCAGCTGCATCCCTGCAGGGCAGGTGCAGTGTGCGTGACCATGCGGCCCACAGAAGCAGGGCCAGACAATGGCAGTGAGTCCGCAGAGCCAGGAGCAGCCTCTGACTGGCCAGGTGGCCTTCTAACTTGCTTCCCTCACAGGTATCTGCTCCTGCCCGTGTGCTAGAGACAGAATTCGCAACTCTGGGCTTGCATAGTCAAAAAGAATGAAAGAGAGACAAAGAAAATGTGACTCATAGCTGTGGCATCATTATGGCTTGTGTAACCCATATAAAGCCTACTTGCCTCGTGGTCCAGCTTGGTACACAATCAGTGTAAAAAAATTAGTTTAGTGACCCCAAACCAATGTAGAGTAATTCGAATCTTTATTGGAGTCTCCTGAATAGCATACCCAAGAGGAAACCCATTCATAATTCATATCAAACCTGTTCGTAAGAGTTCTTTCCCAATTCTTCTTTCTTCAATACTGCCATGAAGTTATTTTCTCCTCTTCATTCCCACAGTTAAACAAAATGAAACAAACACACAAAACCTATCTCAAACTCAGCCTTCCTGGGCTCTTTGATCTTTGATTCCCTCCCTTATTCCCCTGTGTCTACTCCTCTCTCCCCCTTGTAGGTGTCTCCTTTCTACTGTGACTCCCACTAGTCCTTCTCCGTCTGGTCTCCCTTATCGACTGCCTCAGTCAATAGGGAAAAGGCCCCCAGTCAATCAGACAAGATTCCTTCTTGCAGGGCTGAAGAAGAGAGAAAAGACAAAGCTGATAGAATTTTCTTTAGCATTTAAGATTAAAAAGAGGCCACACACCACACAGACACACACACACACACACACACACACACACACACACAGAAGGATATTTCAGAATCTGTCAATCACAGGCTCCCCTCACACCCAGACTCAGATACCCGGGCAGGTTCAATGACGTCAAGTTCAGTGATGGCCGGTTCAGCAAGGTGCCCAGAGTACATCACCATGCTCTCCTCGCTGAGGCTCAGAAATGGTCCCACCTTCTAAACTGTACTAAGCCCTCATCTCTGACAGTTTAGGCTTTTCACATCTCTGGATTTCAAAACATGCAAGGACAAGATCAAAATTCCTTAAGGGGAAAGAACCTGAAACAGACTGTGAGGACAAACATCTCACATTAGATCCTGGAATTAAAGACAAAGTAGTAACATATGCACAACACCAGCCCTTAAGAACTCCTGAGTTTAGAAAAGAAAGAAGATCAAACTCTCCAAAGGAGACTGCCAGATTTATCTTCAAGGCAGAATGTAATTTATGCAAATAAAAGGTATAAAATGTTACTGGAACAGGCACTTCACAAAGGAAATATCCAAAATGGCTATAAACATGAAAAACTGCTTACTTCATTACTTTTCAGGGAAATGCAAATTAAAACCATAAAATGATACCACAAAACACATCCACCTGAAAGGTCAGGTGTTGGCAAGAAAGTGGAGCAACTAGAATGCCCATCCCCTGCCAGGCACGGGAGAGAGATGACACTGGTGCAACCACTTTGTGAAACTATTTGGCAGGATCTTCTAAAGCTGAACATGTGTATAAGTTTTGACCCAGCAATTCCACTCCTTGGAACGTACCCCCAAAAATGTGGACATATGTTCATCAAACACATGAACAAAAATGTTCACAGCAGCGCTATTCGTAAATAGTTCCAACCTAAAACCCACCTCCAAGCTCAACAAGAGTAAGTGAATACCCAAAAGAACAAAAGACATTCTATAATAAAGACACCTACACTCGAATGTTTATAGCAGCACAATTCACAATTGCAAAGATGTGGAAACAACCCAAGTGCCCATCAATACATGAGTGGATTAATAAAATGTGGTATATGTACACCATGGAGTACAATTCAGCTATAAGAAACAATGGTGATCTAGCACCTCTTGTATTTTCCTGGACAGAGCTGGATCCCGTTCTACTAAGCGAAGTGTCCCAAGAATGGAAAAACAAGCACCACATGTACTCACCAGCAAATTGGTTTTAACTGATCAACACCTAAGTGCACATACAGGATCAATATTTATCGGGCATTGGGCAGGTGGGAGGGGGGAGGAGGGGATGGGTATATACACACATAATGAGTGCCATGCGCACCGTCTGGGGGATGGACACGCTTGAAGCTCTGACTCAGGGGGGTGGGGGGGCAAGGGCAATATACGTAACCTAAACATCTGTACCCCCATAATATGCTGAAATAAAAAAGGAGTAGATGACTAACACTGCAATACTCTGAAATAAAAAATACCCCCTCAAAAAAGTAGATGAACAAATAGTGATCTATTCACACAATGGAAACACTCTACACCAGGGGTCGGCCAACTATAGTCCTGTTTTTGTAATCCAGGCTGCCTACTTTTGTCAATAAAGTTTTGTCAGAACACAGCCTTGTCCACTGGTTTACATACTATCGGGGCTGCCTCCACGCTATAACAGCGCAGTTGAGTTGTGCCGGAGATCAAACGGCCTGTGATGCTGCGAACATCTCACGGCGCCCTTTACAGGAACGTTTGCTGTCCCCTGCTTTGCAGCCCTGAGAGCGAACAAGGGTCAACTACACACGATGATGAGGATGTGTCTCGCAGTGTTGAATGGAAGAACCCGGTCACAAGAGAGCACAGATGATTCGATTCCATTTTCATGAAGTTAAAATAGGCAAAAGTACCCCACGGTGTGGGCGTGAGAGGTGAGGGTGGACACCGCCCGGGAGGCAGAGGGCCTGGAAAGGGAGCCGAAGGTTCACGGGGAACTGGCCGTGTTCTGTCTCTGGATCCTCCTGCACGTGACATGGATGTGTGCTCTTGGTGAGGATTTGTTGAGTTGTGTGCTTACGCCATGCAAATTTTCTCTATGTACATTTCCGTGGAAAGTCTTTTGAAAATGTTACCGGAGCACCCTGCACCCCAACACAAAACTCCAAGTCGCTTACCCGCTGCCCCATTTCTGTCTGCCCCGACACAGGTCTCTGGTTCCCTGAGACGCACTCCTCCTGCTCCCTTTAGGACAGAATCATGCAAACTCCTTCTTCAAATCTCAGTTGAGCTGTCACCTCCTCCTCCAGGGCACCTTCCCACCACACCCCAGGACTCTCAGGCAATCCACGGGAGCAGGGAGGGAGACCCCCAAGGGGGTGACACTGGATCTTAAGTGAATTTGGAGAAATAAAAGTGTGACCATTTGAATCTTGAGAGTTTGTCACAGGGGAGAGGCTAGGTTGGCCACCCTGGGGCAGTTCAATCTAATCGTTTGTGGTTTAGTCTCATCCAGGTTAAGCCATCTGGTGGGGGCAGCTTGGTTTGGTGGAAGGAACATGGGGCAGACGTGGAAAAAAGAACTGTGTAGGAGTCAGGACACACTGACATTCAAGGGACGACGCTAATTGGCTTGAGCAGAGTGAGGAGTTCATCGTCTTACACAGCTGAGAAACGGAGACGGAGGCTATGGCTGCAGGTAGGGCTGGATCCAGGGCATCAACCTACGTCACCAGGCAAATAAGGACTCGGTCCCCTCTCTCTCTGGCTCTGTCTTCCCTGCAGGTTTCGTTCTCTGGCGGGGTGTCTAGCTGGGGTAACTCCAGCAGCTCCATGCTTACCTCTTTAAGTCCAACGGAAAGAATGAGTTTTTTTCCTAATAATCCAAGAGAAGTGGCAGAACGCGGTCTCCTTGGCCTGGCTTGGGTCACACGCTAACCCCTGGCTGAATCTTTGTAATCAGGGGATGGAAGGTGGTCCAGGCCCGAGTCAGGCCTTGCCTTGGCGCAGTGATGAGAAGAGTCAGCCTCATGCAAGCCCTGCAGGGCCTGAGAGTGGGGGCGAGGGGGCCCCCGTGATGGTGTAAAAGAGATATCTGGTCTTCCTTCTGTGTCTTGGCACACATCTCCTAAAGCCCTTGGACTCTCCAAAGTGATAAGTGGCACAGTATGCTAACGATTTGACACACGGCTGGCTCCTGGACAGCCTCGGGAGGGGGGCTGGTTGCCAGGAAACCAAAGGGGTTAATTAGCGGGTTCGCACTTTTGGCCCCACGACCAGGACATCTGGGGCGGGCAGAAAGGTTGAATGTTGAGTTCATCACCAATGGCCAAGGAGGTAATCAATCACGCCTGCATGATAAATCTTCCATAAAACCCCAAGAGAACTGGGTTCCAGGAGCTTCTGGATGGCTGAACATGTGGCGGTTCCTGGAGGGTGGCACCTGGGGAGGGCCTGGGAGCTCCGCGCCCCCTCCCTGAAACCTTCCATGCACTACCCCATATCCTACACATCTCTTCCCCTGTATCCTTTGTAGTATCCTCTATAATAAACCGATAAACACAAGTGTTTTCCTGAGTCCTGTAAATTGCTCTAGCAAATTATCAATAACTGAACCCGAGGAGGGGGTGTGGGAAGCCCTGATTTATAGCCAGTGGGTCAGGCGCACAGGTACCACGACCTGGGGCTTGTGATAGACTGGTCTTGTGGGACTGAGCCCTCCACCTGTGGGATCTGACACCACCTCCAGCTCGACAGTGTCCGAATTGAATGGGTCTGGAGGATGCCGGGCCAGTATCGCTGCAGAACTGACGGCTTGGTGTACGAGGAGAAACGCCCACACATTTGGTGGCAGAGCCTTTTGTGTCATGAGAGTAGAGAAGAAACTGAGTTTGTTTTTTCCTATATCCTCAGAGTCCCCTGAAGAAAAATAAGGGTGTCGTTACCAGCAGGGCAAGAACGGGAGGTTGAGAGGGTCAAAGCTACAGCCCCACCTTGCAATGACTTATTAACTGGGACCTTCAAGAATGCAGTTTCCTGATCTGTACAGGGGTGACAAGTGTCCCCACCACACAGGGATACTGTAAGATTATGTGTGTCACCTGGGAGCCGGGGTCCTGGCCTAAGTGGGTGCCTGGTAAACAGTGGAGCCCTCTGAACCACCCTGCTGTTCAGGAAGGAAAAAGTCCCCTCTCTGTGCCCAGGGCCGGGGATGAGGATCAGGAGTGAGGACAGCCCCGCTGTGGGTGCACGGCCCCGTCCGTCAATCACAGCCACTGTATCTGACAGAGCCCAGAGGAGAATCATTATCATTTTTTAATCATGCAGTTGAAACAAACAAGAATCAGGGCTCCGATTAATGAAGCACACAAGCGAACACATTTTGTGATTTGCAAGTCAAATGTGGAGCTTCAGACCACACTCTCACCCCAGTGAGAAGTCACATCCTCAGGGTTAGGTGGGACGGGGCAAGGTGGGAGGGACATCTGGCTCTGTACACAAGTAGTGTGACCTCCAGCAGGATGCCGAACTACCAGGGGACCCAGTTTTCTCACCTGCAAGAGGAATCAGTGCTGCTGTGAAGATCACAGGCATGAGCTAAGTCATGTGGGTTCAGCTGCTGGAACAAAGAGCTGCTCTACATATTCTAGAGAGAAAAGGATTTAGCACGGGGCATTAAATGCTCGCAAAAACCACTGGATGTTCACGAGGAGCAGTCTCTGGGCTGGGTCTCCAGAAAAACATGGCAGAACTGGCATCCCCGGAAGCTGAGACATCTGCCTCCGTCAGGAAAGCGGAGACCCAGATGCTGCTGGAACTGTAGCTTCAAGAACACGCAGCAAAAGCTGGGACTCTGGAATCAAGAAGCTGTCACTGATGCACAGAGCCCTGGACCCCCTCAAGGCTGATGCTGGCCACAGACATGCAGGACGGAAAACCCGGAAGCAGCAGGAGGAAGACCTGGGCCTCCCCACCCTTCAGATCTCAACTGGAGGAGCGGAACTGCGTCCTGAATATTTGGGGTGCAAAGGAATTGGGGAAAAGGCTTTTCCCCCTGTCTCTTTGTAGCCTCCACAGTACAAGAAGATGGAGGAGGAGGAGGTTCAACCAGAGGGTGACAGCTGAGAAAAGGGTGACATAGAAGGGCACTGGAGAGTTTGGACGGCCAGCGAGCCCCTCCAGACACGGGTGTCGGCCTGGGGTGGGGTGTGGGAATCTAAAACAGCTGAGCTTAAACCTCAACTGACCAAGAAGAAAAGCCTGGAAATGACTCCATTGACTCGATTAAAATTTTCATCTTTGGGCAGAAGGAGAGGTCGCCTTATTCCACCGTAGGGAAGGACGAGTGAGGTTTTCGCACGTCTGAATCTGTGGCTTGAAAAATCATATTCTCTACACGAACATCGAAATCAACACGGTCGATGGCACTGGATTCTGCCAGGGACCAGGACCGTCCTGTGGCTGAGTCTCAACTTAGAGTCTTTCCATTTCCTCATGGGAGGAAGGAGGATGCTCATCACTCTGCCCGAGTTCCGGGACTTACCGGGAGGGCAGAACGAGACAGTACCTGGTAAAAGACAAAAACAGAAGGCGTCGTAGACGAGCAACACAGCGACGATGGCTGTGGTGACAACGGCGATGACAGTGACGCCGCGGTGGGATGCGCGCCTAAAAACACCGGGGAGGCCGCAGCATCTGCCTTCAGCATGTGTAGCGTTTCAGGAGTCTGCAGCACGGCTGGAACAGTTCAACAGATTCATTACAGAGTCCCACTATCCCGTAAAAATACAGCCACAGCGACAAGGGAAAAAAATTTTGGTTGGATGGACAAGTCTGGTTTGAAAATGATTGAGTGAACCTTTGGAGTCACACAGCTGTGGCGTTTGCCTTTGACAGCTGTGTCAGGGTATGAAAGTCACCAAGAAAGCGAAGACGTGGCCTCGTAGCCGTTGCCCGGGAGCTGCTGCCCTTGGTGGGGCGGGCGGGGTGGCGGGACCTGGTCATCAACACAGAAAGGAGCAGCCCCTGGGGCGTAACTGCCTCCCGGTGGCCAAAGCCAAGGTCTGTGACACTGTGACTTCCGGACCCTAGAACGCTAAAGCAGAGTCCGGGACGCATGCCTTTGTCCCTTCAACCCCGGCGTCTGCTGTGTGTGGCTTACCATGCCAAGCGTTGGAAACGCCGAAAGTAGTGAAAGTCAGACCCCGACCTTTAAAACTCACAGGGCAAACTCAAGCCTCGGGAGGATGCGGAGCAACCGGAATCCTCCTTTGTGGCTGGTAGAGTAAGAACTGGCACAGCCACTTGGAAAGTAATGCGGAAGCCAGTAAAGCTAAACACACGCCATCCTACAACCCAGCGACTCACCCCTAGGTACCTACTCAGCCCAGTGCATGCCGGGTCCCCCAAGAGACTCAACTGTAGCGGCGCTGTTCATCACGACCCCACACTGGGAAGGAGGCAAACGCCCGTCCCAGTACGCTGGGCAAACGACCCGGGTGCCCGTGCGATGGAACAGTCTGACGCTGGGGCTCTTGGCTGGGGCTCGTCTTGCCCCACTCATGCCCTGACATTTGGCACCGTCTGGAGACATTTTTGGTTGTGAGGACCAGGGGGTGCTAACGGGTAGAGGTCACTAAACACCCCACACTGCACAGGAGAGCCCCTTTCAACACAGAATGAATCCACCCCAAACGAACGAGGCTGAGAAACCCTGCTCTACGGCGATGAGAAGGAATGAAGTATCCGTACATCAGCTAAATGGATAAATTTGAACCTAAGATGGAGCCCATTTGTTGAAGTAAAGTTTTCTTGGAAAGTCCCTGTTTGGGGAAGAAAAAAATCGCTTTCTGATGGGGTCTGGATAGTTTGCGGATAATACCCCACTGTTTGACCAACCACAAGTCTCTGTCCCTCTCTTGGGCCCTGTGTTGGTTCCCAAGCACTGAACGTCCCCCCTGCACAAACACCACCATGGGCAGCTCTAACCTGGAACCCCCAACTCTGGAAAAGTCTCCTCTCTCAGCCTCAGTTTCATCACCTCGAAAATGGGCACACCACACGCACCACACTGCCTCCTCCGCAGAGTCTGCTGGGTAAGATGACGCATGGGAAACCAGAAACTGTGAAACACACTCCTTAGAAGTGAGGGGTTCTTTTCATTACCCAAGATCACACAGCACAGAGGTGGCAAAACAAATTTCCCAGGAGAAAACACCGTTGCCCCTAAAACAGCAATCTTTGCCAGGGGCTCTGAGAGGGAACCAGATGTGATAAAAACAGCTTCCAAAAAGTCAGAAGCTTTAAAAAAACAAAAACCCACTGCACTTCTAAACCCTGAGTATTGAGCTGAGGTGGTTCGTAGGGGCAGGCAAGGACCACTGGGAAGGGGCGGGAAGGTGATTTGCAGGGGTGAAGCTGAAAGGCACGTCTAGTGTGGGAGACGCCAGCCCCAGGTGAGCCAAAAATCACTCACCTTCTGTCCTGTTCCTGCAAGAACACAAGAGCTGCCCCCTCCAACCCCGCACTGGTCCTTCCAGGAAGCTGCCAGGACGCGAGGGAGGGGGAGGGGGTGGCAGAGCCTCTTTTCAGAATCCCAGGGCTTGGATGGCCTTTTGGAGCCAGAGAGACCACCCCGTTTCTCCACCCCGATCCTCCCATTCTCCAGACAGGAAGAGGGCACAGGTGTGAACGCCGGGTCCTGCTCTGCCCAGCTGCGTGAGCTTGGACCTCTTGCTCGGGTTCCATATCCGGTAAAACAGAGCTACCACCCCTGCCTTTCCACCCAGCAGTGAGACTGAAATGGGACAAGGCCACTGACACGGGGCGGGCCGTTTCGCTGGGGAGCCCCGCCCCAGCGCCGTGTGGGAGGCCGCCCGGTCCCCGCTGGCCTTGCTGCCGGGCACTGCACTCAACCTGCCATGTGCCACCAACTTATTTAATCTTTGCAATTTTACTGTCACCACTCGACAGGGAGGTGTGCCAGGTCAAAGAGTTTGCCGAAGTCACCTAGCTGGGAAGTGGCAGCGCTGGGACCCTAACACAGACCCTGGGCTCCAGACCCCATCAGCCTCTCTGCTGTCCCGCCACATAGCAGGCATTGCCAGGTGGAGGCCTGGCCTTGAGGAAGTCCCGAGAGAGCAGAGGAGGGGCCTACCATCCCTTCCCACCCCCGACTCCTCCCAGACCAGGCATCCCTGACCTTCGGAAGGCCTCTGCCTGGGCTCCCGGGTTTCTCTGACGAAGCAGACCCCCCACCCCCGACAGACAGCTCTGACCCGGGAAAAGACTGGAGGCCTGTTGTGGTGGCACCCGGTGTTCACAGGGGCACGGCTGGCAATGCCCGTGGGAAGGAAGGGCCTGGCAGGCATGGAATGACTGCTCTGTCACCTGCCATTTTCAGCCAGGCCCCCAGACCAATAACAGGAACTCCAGCTCCTATTTCTTGTCCAGACGTTGCAAACTCAAAAGCAGCCCAAAGTTTCCATTTTCACGTGAAATCTTTATAAATTTTGGCAACCAGTTTAAATTTTTTTTTTAATTTGAACAAAACATCAATGTGACATGGCTCATGACCCGCTGTCATCAACTCCCTCTGACAAGACCGTAACCTTTCTGACACTGGGCAAGAAATTTATGTGACAAAGCCTCCACTTGCCTCTTCTGTAAAATGGGCATATTGTGGCCTAGTTTAGGATTAGGGAAGATTAGAAAAAGTGAACATAAATGGTCCAATACAGAGTAAGGCACATCTTAGTCTACCTGGGCAGCTGTAACAAAATACCAAAGACTGGGTAACTGAAACAACTGAAATTTTTTTTCACCATTCCAGTGGCTAGAAGTCCAAGATCCACGTGCTGGCCAATTCAGTGCCTGGTGAGGGCCCACATTTTGGCTTGCAGACGGCCCTTCTCACTGTGGCCTTACTTGGCCTTTTCTCTGTGCTTGTGAGTGGGGAGAGAGAAAGCTCTGACATCTCTGATCTTTCTGTTCTTATAAGGGCACCAACTCCACTGGATTAGGTCCCCACCCTGATGGCCTCACTTAACCTTAGTCACCTTATAAAGAACCTGTCTCTACATACAGTCATGTTGGGGTTTAGGGCTTCAACACACGAACTTTGGGGAGACACAATTTGTCCACAGCGGCACATAAGAGGCATTTGACGGACAGGAGCTTTAGTAACAACTACCTTGACTATTGTTTTTTTTTTTTTTTAAAAAACAACAAACTTAAAAACCCAATCTCCCTTAATTTTACACTTGCAAGTTAGGAATTATTTGCATTTTTACAAGTGAGGAAAGTGAGATTTAATTAATACCCTTTTGAAATTAGAAGAACCTGCTGGATGCTGATAACCTGGCAGGTTATCACTGAGGTTCCAAGTGTGATGTATTTTCCCCGCACCCCACCTAGCACACACCGACACCAGACACGGGGAGGGAGGAGGACGTTCCGCCAGACACCGTCGGGGAATTTCAGGAAAGACAGAGCGCTTGCTTCTTACCTTGTCCTCATTAAGTTTGCCAGATCAGATACGGGAAGCCCAGTTAACTGTGAATTTGAGATAAACAATGAATAGATAGCAGAGAGGCCGGAACACCTAGAGCACAGATTCCCTGAAGAATACAAGTTGCTGCAACGGAAACAAGGACAAAGAGCTTAGACACCACTATTAACATGGTGGGACTTCTGCTGCCAGCTACAACGAGGGGATTCTAGCGGACCAGCGTGCTCACCAGTACAACAGAGGAGCCAGATGAGATCAAAAACAACACTGTCTTGCATGCGACCTCAGGAAGAAGGCAGGTGTGTTGAGGTGAACCCAACTCCTCTATTCTGCTTTTGTCCTCGGGACATTTGCTGAGACACAAAGGCTGAGAAGCCGGCGGGAAAGGCAGCAAAGCTCTCTGCAACCTCCCGGGACTGAGCAGCAGTAGAGTTTGGAGCCACCAGAGCATGCAGGACCTGAGGGCGACATCCCTGAGCGAGGGAAGCGGGACATTCGTGGCACGTTGGAGGCACAGAAGCAAGGGCGGTGTGGCCAGAGCACAGGGACCCAGCGGCAGAGGACAGGAGGGGACGGGGTGGGTCGCGCATGGCCTTGCGGGCTGTGACGAGGAGCTCGGGTTTTATTCTAAGTGTGCCAAGAAGATTCTGGAGGGGTTTAAGTGGGAGAGTTTCATGATCAGAATTACAGTCTAAAACGCAAAATTGGGGCTCACCGGGGAGAGGAGATCGTCGTGAGGAAAGGACAGGAGCAGGGAGGAGACTCCGAAGCTGCCGAGGCCGCCTGGGTGGAGACGGTGGCGTCAGCTGGCATGGCAGAGTAGGGATGAGAACAGAATGATCCGGAGATGTGTTTTGAAAGTAGAATTTACAGGACATGAGGACAGGGAGAGTTTGGGCCTGAGCACCTAGGTAGGGAGGTGGGGTCATTTTCGTGAGGAGCCTGAAGTCTTGGGGAGCAGAAACTAAGAGACTCTCAGAAGAGGCCGGTGCTCGGCGTCCGGGGCGCAGACACACACCGCGGGGGGGCCCCTTCCCCGCGGCAGTCCCGCCCTGGCGCTGGGTTTCCATGGGACGCCCCCGTATCCTTAAAATCCATGTTGCTTTCACTGGAGAGAAACTGAGTGGTTTCTGTTGCTTGTCTGATCTCCGCAATGGCCAAAGGGTTTAGGAAGACTCGTGTATCGGGCATCTGTCTTCCAAGAGGACACAAAACGTTTTCCTTACATTTTCCATTTGCTCTTTTCAAAGCTCCAGGGAGAAACCATCCTTACCCATTTTCAGTATTTCCTTCCAGATGAAGGGAACTCGGTTAGGAGGCTACTCCCGGCCTCTCTCCAATCCTTTATCACTCCACCCTGGGAGAAGAAGAATATGTGATTGCAAATTTTGGAAAAATGAAGCAAGTGTGGTCGGCTTGCCCATCTTTTTGCTGTTTGGGGTGTCAGCCTGCCCACAGGAGGCCACAGTCCCTCTGCCGCCCCCACACGGCATCTCCCACGGGGGCCACTCCGTCGCCACGCTGAGGGGAGGGCGCAGGCAGCCCTGGCCAGCACCGCCTCGCCTGAGCGGTCAGTTCTGCCCAGTTCCGGGGTTTTGCATGAGGGAGTCTAATCAACTCTCCTCTGGGCTACAACCTCCAATTCAGCATCTGCTGGTGAGAAGAAATAGGGTACCGAGGGTGAGAGCAGTGTTTCCAGAGCCGCAGGGTTAGAATTCAGGCTGGCGGCTTCCCCGCTGGGTGGTCTTGGCAAGGCCACTCAACTTCTTGTGACTCAGCTTCTCCATCCGTCCAGCGCGGACGATAATAGCCGCCGCCTGCCAGGGCTGTCGGAGGACTCAACGTGTTAACACACGAAGCACATCGGCGCGTAAATAGCTGCTCTCTGTGCGGAGCTGGTACAGTATTCTGGTCCCCATCTGTTACTCTTGTTCTCAATTTTTAATCTGTTTGGACAAGCACTGCCCGGTAGAACGTTCTGTGATGATGGAACGTTCTGTTTCTGGGCTGCACGACACGGCAGCTAATAGCCCCCGAGCTTATTGAGTGCTTGGAATGTGGCTAGTGACAGGGAGGATCCGAATTTTAAAATTGGTTTCCTTTTAATTAGTTAAAATTTACATTTAAATAACCACATGCTGGCGACCACACCAGACAGAGCAGGTTTAGCACAGAGCAGAAGGGGGGCACTAATTGGGGTTTCTCAGAGACCCCGACAGAAGGAATTCTTGCTGCAAATCCTGTGCAGTCCCAAGGCTCGAAACACGGGAGGGGAACTGGCATTTATAGACCAGGTGCTGCCCGCCGGCTCTGGGCTGGGAGCTCGGTGACGTCTGACCCCTCCATCTACGGGAAGGTGGGTTTTATAGACAAAGATGCTGAGGCTCAGGCAGGAGCAAGGCCACTTCAGGGCCCCGTGGGCCATCAGTGACTATGGCACCATGATTATGGGACCAGACACTGATGCCCACTCGAGTGGGTCACTAACATGGGCCACCCAAATGTGGCCATGCTTTTATAAGCTCTTACTCGGAGCAGAGCAGTTAAGCATGTGGGTCTGGGGTCAGACTGCCTGGGTTCAAATCCCACTATGCCGTGTACCTGCTGTGTGAGTGTGGGCAAGTGACTTGTCCTCTCTGTGCTTTATTTGCTAAATCCATTACATGGATTATTTACCTCTCATAACTCTCTGGTTAGGGAGAATTGTTGTTACTCCCAGCGAAGTCTCCTAACTTGCCTGAGCTCACACACCTGGTCAGCAGCAGGGCTGGACTTTGGAGTCGGGCTCTCTGGACTCGGAGTCCACATTTGTGGCTGCTGCACCACACTGCCTCAGATGCAGGTCCCTGCCAGCCTCTAAAGTGGCTGCTGCTTCCTGTCCTGGTGTCCCCAGGAATTCTAAGGGAAGAGGGCTTGGCTCAGTGCTGCCTGCAAGATGTTCTTCCCCAATAAACAAGACCTCGTCTGCTCTTCCAATAAAGCTCAGGTTTGATTCTTTTTTTAAATGAATCCCTTTGCACAGCAACCTAGGACTCTAGCACCACGCTGACAGGGAGGGTGTCCACTGACAGTCACTCCTGGACGAGAATAAATTTCTGTAAGTTTGGGGAGAGGTGCGATTTACTGATTTTTTCCCCTCAGAATCAGGATTGTAAGGGGTTCTGACTTCCCCGTGCTCACATCTGCCCTCATGACGCCTGGCCACGCCCCACTGCAATTTTAAAGATTCCCAAGGGTGTCCTTCCCTCTGCTGGCACATCTCGTTCAGGGGTCACTCCTTCCCTGCTCAAAGGCTGGGGGGCCAGGAAAAGCGACCCCACCCCCAGTGTCTGCACTGAAGAACAGGGGACCGGGGGAAGAACAGGGTGGAGCAATGCTCAGCCCCCAGCGGGTCTCACAGTGGCATTTCAGGCAGCAGCAGGACACCAACTTGGGAGCGCAAAAGGTTCTGGAACATTCTTCTACTCCCCCGACATAACTGACTTCTCTTTAGAGTATTGGCACAATCCCTAGACTTTTTTTTTTTTCATATTAAGAAAATTTGATACTCTCCACAATTTACAGAATAATATTTAAAAACCCTCTTCCAGAGACAACTTCTGAGCAGGCAGCTCATTCATCTCTATTATGCATGTTCCAGAAAAATGTGGCAATGAGATCATTCATTGCCCCCCTAGACTCCTCAAGAAGATCCCAACATTGCAACAGGATGAGCTTGAGTCTTCCTCCCACCTGCTGGGGAAGGGGACTTTCACACAGTCAGGGGGACCCTGCAGAAGCCAGGTCAGGTCACGTCCCTCCTCTGCTCAGGGGCTGCTAGGGACTTCTCTGTACACCTGGCCCTGCCTGCTCCCAAGGGCCGCAGGGAGCCCAGGAGAGACGGGGCTGCCAAACAGCACTGGCAGCGCCTGCCAGGAGCATCCTCTGGGCAATCAAACGCATTAGCGATTCTCTGTGTAAACAATCTCAAACAGCATCAAAGCCACCCCGGCTTGCAGACGCCGGCAGAAATGCTGCACGACCAATGAGCTAGATTAGACTTATAAATAACGTGCTGGGCTGGGAAGGGGATTTCAGAAGCGTGGCTAGGAGCTGAATCATGAGTCAAGCACCACGTACAAGTTCAACAGCAGGAAGAATAAGTTGTCAAAGAAAATGAAGCACGGTGGGATCTCTGTGGGAAAAAATAAGAGATTAAATTATTTTGTGATTGTTTCTTACTCTAGAATGATTTATGTTCAGGAAGCAAGAAAGTTGTTGGAAGTTGTCAAACTTCCAATCGCCTGACAAAACAGGCGTGGGACCAGCTGCCCTCGCTGCCCACTCCTTGCCAGCGGCTTCCGCCTGAAGCCTGCACCCCCGGGAGCCAGCCCGCAGCACCCAGGCCCGGGCAAACGGGCCACGCAGGAGGGGCCTGTGGTCTGGTTTGGGGTCTCTAGGATCAGGTCAGCAGCTGCCAGTGCCCCAGCCCCCGCCTCCTGTATAGATGCCACATTCTGCCTGTGGCCCAGTGGCCTGCACAGGGGCCCCGCACACTCCTCGGCCGAATCTCACAGTCCCCCCAGTCTCCCCTCCCCGGCCGTCTATTTCCAGTTCTGTGAACGTGCCCGGCTCCCTCCAGTCCTTCACCCCCACACATGCCAATTCCTCAGCCTGGGGCATCCTCTCCTCTCGGCCTGGGAACTTCTGTGCATTTCTAACAACCCGTGCGTGGGTGCTTTCCCTGGAGCGGAGGAGCAGTGGGAGAAGGACCCGTAGCCAGTGGCAGAGGGAGCCGGTTCGCAGCCACTGTTAAGTCTGTTGACTGAATAGTGCTAATTCCTCACCACCACCCTACCAGGTAATGAAGGATTTCTAACAGGGCGCTCAAAAGTGGCAACAAAGGGTGGGCGTGTCAGGCCCCCAGGGTGAGGTGGGCATCCTGGTCTACGTATGTGGCAACCTGCCCAGCCCAGTCGCAAGCAGGAGCCCTGTGGCCCCATTCCCAGGGTGCCAGCTTCCCATCTCTCCTGGTGCTTTTTTATCTAAACACACGCACAGGGCTCCTCTGGGGAGGAATCCTCGTTCCTGAGGCACAGGCTGCCACAGAGCCTGCTGGTGGCTATCCCAGAGCCACATTCCTGCCTTCCTCCTGGCCACAGAGCCCTGGTTTGGTTCCGGTATCACCCAGTGGCCGATCTCAGGAGAAGGCAGCCCAGTCCCGGGGCTGGCGGGGGTGGGCATGTAGCCCAGTTCTGCCGATGAGACACAGGGCAGCTTTCAAGATGAGGGGCAGCAATTCTAGGACACTATAGCCGAGAGATACTACACAGCTTAAACAGTTTACAAGCGAAGGTGTAAAAACTGGAACCCAAGTCTGTCTGATTTCAACACTCACACGCCTTCCTCCCAGCCAAGCTGCTGTGAGCCTGGTTCTCCTGGGATGCGAGGACCTGGTCCTCCATCTCATGCTGTCACTGCAAACGCCCCAGACAAGCAAAAAAACTGTAAACAACCACAAGTAATTGGCGCTAACCGAGGGCACGCAAGCTGGGTGTGGATTAGATCAGGGATGGCAGATTCAACTTGCACGATGGTTCCAGGCTCTTGGGAGCAGCTGTGGCAAGACTTCAAAATCTTCTCCTGATACTTAGGAGAGACCACCGTGGTTGGTGAACAAAGTCTCCCTCGGGTATGAGGAGGGAAGCAAATCATAGAACACATTTCCTACCCATTAAGTCATTCGGCAAATGTTGGGGACCTCCTGTGTGCCAGGCACAGGGGACCCAGTACGTGGGTATTGGATTTCCAGCCTCCAGCCCTGTGAGAAATACATTTCTGTGTGTCAGCCCCCAAGTCTGGGTGCTTCCCTATGGCAGCCCGAGCAGACTCTACAGCCAGCAAAATCCTCTCCCAGGAGATGACACTGGAGTTCAAGACAAGAACGCCCCAGCCCCATAGAACTCTCTGGGAGGATTATTCTAGGCTCAGAAAATGGTGACAGCAGAAGCCCGAGGGGGGACAGGCAGAGAAGGAACTTGGTACAGGTGGCTCATGGTGAAGGAAGGGACAGAGGGGACCGAGGGTACGGGGTGGGCGGGGTCAGAGCCAGCATGTTTGCAAAGCAGTGAGCTTCCCTCGCCGCTCCTGTGACAATACATTGTACATCCCTTCGGGTAAAGCCTCATCTTGAGAATGCTCTCCAGGATGCCTTTAGGAAGGTCTAGTTCCCTGGAATCCACTTTAGGCACCTTTCACTTTGAATCTGTCAACCCTGCTGCAAGCCAAACGCATCTGGACAGTCATGTTTCCCCGAGGCCGGCTGCTGAGTCACTGCCGCAGAAGGCCCCAGGGCCTCCAGGAGCTGGGGTCTGTAAATGAGGACAGTCACAGGTATTTTTAACATCACCTGTCCTGGCGACTAGAAAAAGATTTCGAGGGGTGGAAAGGAGAGTCTGAGAGCTGGAAGAAGGATGCCGGTCAGAGTACAGGCGGCTTTGCCAGGTGCCCGTGCCCCAAACTCCCACGGGGCCACAGGGACAGCAGAGGGCTCAGCAAACCCTGGACCCCAGAGAAGACTGCTCCCCTGCTGTAGGGTTTTAGATGTTCAACAAATAAAATTATGTCAACAAGGATACAGAAAAACCCTGAAATTGAATAAAAATAAAACCAAAAGGAACCTAACTGAATTTCAAAGGAATTATAGAACCATGCAGACAACTTACTAACCCAAACAACTTCCAAACCTAGTCCTTGGGCTACCAACCCTCAGTCTGATGACAGAAAAAAAGAATTGCAAATGAAGCTTGAACTCTGTTTAGTAGACTTTCTGCTGCAGTGGTTGCGGTGTAACAATTCTGAAATTATTGTGTGTGTGTTACAGGATTAAACAAAGGAACAAATGTTTCGATTGTGCTGAGAGTGCTTTCCCACCGTGGGGGACACCAACGTGGGACGTGGAAGGGGAAGAGCGAGCTCTGTGGTGTTAGGTTGGAATTAAACACGTCAGTGTAAGCTCACGTTATGTTGTGCATAGACACACACACACACACACACACACACACACACACACACGCTCTGCTCACCGAGAGGCCGAGACGCACTGACATCCTCGCTGCAGCGAGCACGCCCAGTGCCCCACCTTAGTTCCTAGACACCATCCCCGCCAAAAGGAAGCAGAGCTCCTTGAGAAACAGCTGACTCCCAGGGCTGTGCAGGGAAATTACAACGTGAGCCTGAGACATCTTGCTGTGCAGAAAGTGCTCACAAAACAACAGGATCATAGCAGAAGGACAGAGACATCAGACAGGGCTAGTTCATTCCCCTTCCAGTGCCCAGGCAAGACCCTCAGGCCAGTCTTGTGACCAAGGCTCCCCAGGGCCTGTGGGACCCTGTTTTTTTTCCCAAACTTCATGCTCCAGTCTTATCCTCTGAGCATCTCCAGATGCTCTGATTCCTAACGCTCAGAATGATTTTTGTTGCCAAAGGGTCCTGGTCGACACACTCAGTGTCCTTTCCTCTGTCCAGAAACTCTCCCCGTCTTATCAAGAGAAGTACAGAGGGCCCGGTGAGGACGTCCCTGGCATTCTCCGGCCAACATCTCTCCTCTGTCCCCCACGCTGGGAGAATTAGGTGGCCCCCATTCCTGAAGAGTCTCGAGGAACAGGCTCTGTGGGGACCACTTCCCAGCTCCCAGAAGCCGACGCCAGCAGCCCCGCCCTCCACTGCTCAGATGCACTCTGGGGAAGGAATGTTCCACGGTGTTCCAATGGGTGCTGGTTTCTATCAGCAAGAATGGGGTTTAACTTGCTCAGGGGACTCCAAACACCACGTGCGCCTCTCTCCGACTGGTTTCATTACAGTCAGGAGGTGGGCGAAGTTTTAGACTCCCACCCCCCCCAAACTGCTTGTAAAACAACTAGAAAAGATGGATGCATTTGTGATGCCGAGTGCAAACATCGCTTCAGGATCAGGGTCCAGAGATGAAGCAGGGTGGTGTGTGTCCTCCTGGCTTCCCCACGGATTGTGTGGGCGGCGGGGACAAGCCCCTGTCCTCCCTCTGCTTCTGTGTCTCACCCAGGAAACAGGCGTGCCCACGCCTGCCCAACCCACCGTGGAGGCAAATGCAATAAGAAGAGCAGATGCGCATTCCAGAAGCAGCAGGCACTGAAACAGCGGGGAGGACACATGCAAGTGTTTATTTGCCGGCTTGTTCTCACCGAGTCCCCCGGCACCTAGAAGGCAGGCGTGTCCTGGGGAGGCCGTCGCCTCGCCCTGATGGGTTTCCCCGGGAGACGCAGAGGCGCAGCTCGGAGCTCACCCCTGAGAGGACGCGCCACAGTCCCTGTCTGCAAGTGGCTGTTTCTCGGCCCGAGGGTGCCGAGCACTGGCTAAGTGAACACTGAGTGCCACGTGTCCTGCACACGTTAGCTGGTCAGTCGTCACTACTCCATGAACGAGATTTGTAACCCCACCTCAGTGACGTGAGACACAGAATTGAAAGGGTAAAGCACTTTGCCCAAGGTCAGGGAATCACGAATCATCAGGGCCAGGAGTTGACTCCAGGCCTGCCTCTCTCCCTGTCCTGGGCTGAGTGGTGGCCCCCAAAACACACACCTGTGCTCTAATCTCCGAAACTGTGAATGGTACTTTCTCTGGCAGAAGAGTGACTCTTACCTTATAGGGCAAAAGATGGGATTAAATCCAGGCTCCGCAGAGGTGGCAGGTCTCCTGGGCTACCCAGGTGGGCCCTAAGTGAAGTCACACGTGTCCTTACAAGAGCAGCAGAGGGAGCCTTGAGAGAGAGACACAGAGGACAAACAGAAGAGAAGGAGCTGCGTGGGGACAGAGGCAGAGCCCGGAGCAATGTGGCTGCAGCCGAGGAATGCCTGGACCACGGGGAGCCGGAATGGATCCTCCGCCAGAGCCTTTAGAGTGAGCGCGGCCCTGCTGACACCTCGCGTTCAGGCTTCTGGCCCCCAGGACTGGAGGAATGGATTTCTGTGGTTTGAAGCCATCCAGTTTTAGCAGTTCGTTACAGCATCCCTGCGACACTTACACACGCCGTGCCATCCACTTTCCAGTGGTGCGTGGCAGTCCCAGGGCCAGCTGTGTGGCGGGTGCCAGCACTCTGGGGGTCACGCGAGCCATGCCCAGCACAGATGCTGCTGTGTCTTTTGCCCTTGGGTCTGCAGGGGGACAGAGTCTAGGCTTGGAGGCCTGGGAAGGGAAGCGCTGGTCGCACACCATTAGATGTTAACGTTCTCGCCAGCCCTGTGCCCTCAGCCTGTCGGCAAAGATTACCGAGCACAGCCACGATGCGTGATGACCTGGGAGCCACCGAAGAGGCTGGCGTGGACCCAGAACCTGCAGAGCCAGGGGAGGGGCTGAGAGAGGCAGGTGAGGACAGCGGTGACACGGAGGGCACGTGTCCCATCCAAAAGGGTGCGGAGATGCCCTGTGGCTTGTGGTAGCCAGGTGGGACCCGGGCCCAGTGTGGCCAGAGCCCTCTAGACTTGCAAAGCCAGAAGGACCATCTTCATGGGACATCTGCCCATTTTAAACACTGACGATGAACTCACAGCTTTTCCAAACACCTTACCGGCCTAACGAAACCCTCCCGCACACCATGTGGCCACTGGCTTCCTGCCTAGATGAGACCAGCTTCCCAAGGGCCTGCCCTGCCTCCCAGGGGAGGGATACTTTCACCTACGACTGCTTTGAGTTGTTCATGTAAACTGCGCTTCGTTCCCCGGTATCACGTGGCTCCCTTTGCCTTCCCAACGCCCCAGATTTCTGGGAGGTGCAGGACAGGCTGAAAAGGGATTCAGATAGAACCTCCTTCCCCATGTCACACCCTACATCACACACGTGCAGGGGACCGTCAATTCTCACGCCGCAGGTGACCCAGCAGAGATGAACATAAAGGAGGTCTAATGACCAGACCAGCAGGGAGTAAGAGGCGTCACCAAGGTTTGCAGTGCAGGCCACACAGCCTGCACATGGCTCCCCTCCCTGCGACACCTGCGAGGGGACGGATTCTGAGAACTTCCTCTAGGCCCCAGAGCCACCGGGAAAGCTGGCTGCCGTGGCCAAGTGTGTGCAGTGAGACAGCTGACACAGGGCCACGGGGGCGCGTGTGCACGTGTGTGTATCTATGTGCATGAGTGCATGTGTGCACGTGACAAAGTGACACACAGAGCAGAGACCTGGAGACGGCGGCAAAGGGGCAGGTGCAATTCTCCACACAGCTAGCGGTTTTCTCCTTGTCTTGCTTTACAAAAGACTAGCAGAATTTGGCCCCGAGACGTGTTCTGTTTGGGCTACACGCTGTTTTTTCCAATAATAACTTTGTAATAACAGAATCCATAACACCAGCTAGAATGTATTGTGTTCTTACTGTGGACCGGGCGCTGCGCTAAACTTTTGACATGTTTTCCCATCTAATTCTTAAAGCTGTCATGATCAGTTACAGGCTGTTGATGTCTATTAGAACACCAGTACTTTTCTAAAGGGATTTCTTATACAAAGTTCCCTTCTCTCTTGCTCAGACTCGTGCCTGCAATATGGCAGGTGACCTGCAAACGTTCAGTGAATGAATGGCTTGTGCGGTCTGGTGGGACGGGCAGATCAATCACACAAATCAAGGATCTTTCCCAGCCTCAGGGGGGCCGTGGCACAACGTAGGGAGGGAACGTATTCTGGGCGGGGCGGTGTCTGGAAAGGCTGCCTTAGTAGGGAGGGATTAATTCTGAAAGACAGATTTGGGGGGGGGGGCAGGGGAGGAAATGGATGTCAGCGCAGCAAGCAACAGCCAGGGACAGCGTGGGTGAAGGCTGGGGAGGAAATGGGAAAAATCTGGAAGCTTCGAGAAACCTATCCTGGCTGATGCCCGAGAGTGAAAGGAGAATGGGACGAGAAGAGACCAGAGGGATTTAGGCCTAGAATATTGTATTTGTTTCCTAGGGCTGCCATAACAATCGAGGGTGGTTCAAAACAACGGAAATGCACTCTCTCCCAATTCTGAAGCCAAGGTGCCAGCAGGGCCGTGCTCCCTCCGAAGACACTAGGGCAGGAGCTTCCTTGCCTCGGCCAGGAGCCTGGGGCAGCCTCACTCCAGTCCCTGCCTCGTCTTCACACGGCCTCCGGCCATGTTTCTCTGCATCCTCGTCTCGTCTCCTACGGATACCAGTCACTGGATTTATGGCCCACCTAACCCAGAAAGACACTGTCTCAGTCCTTACTTTAATCACATCCGCAAAGACCCTACGTCCATTAAGGTCACATTCACAGGGACCAGGAGTTAGGGCTTGGACGTTTCTTTTTGGGGGACACCAATTCAACCCCCTACAAACATTTTCCCACAATATTTCCAAAGCTAACCCTTTGTGGTGGCTAAGGGCCCTGGGAAGTCCTCTGTTGTCACCACGATCTGCCCCAGACAAGTGGCAGCAACGAATGGACAGCTCACACTCTGGACACATTGCTCAGCACGCTAAACAGGTTCCTTCCTCTACCTGGGCGATCCATGTGGGACCACTGGGCCAGCCGGAATGTAACCCCATCAAGGCCCCCAAACCCACGTGTCCCGCACCCCAGCACCGGGTTCCCTAGTTGTGTTTCTGTTGGTGAAACAGCCGAAATGAGGATCCCAAAATAAAGACCTCAAAAGGATCTAGACTATTTGAGTAAAGTGATCTATGAGTTAGAAAACATCCCCTAGGAGGGCCTGGTCTTTCTCTGTCTTTTGTTAACTCTTCCTTACCGCTTAAGATTTTCCTCTGCCACTCTTGTGACACCGTCACCAACAGACACCATGCCAGCCCCCCGTCTGGGGCCCTCCTCGGCGAGCCCGAGGGAAGCACGGATTAGCTGAGGAGAGCACCCGGCCCGCCCTGAATGGTATTCTGAATCACTCCTCATCGCTTTCCAGCCTTTGCTAGATTTAGACTCACTTTTCTTTCTGTCTGCTAAAGGGCCATGCATTATGGATGAGGGCTATTTCTTATTCAGTGGCTGAGAATTACTCTTCTATCAAAAACAGCTCTTTCACTGTGTTCTCAGAAATCAAAGCCTGCCTCTGAACGCCCAGTTCCCTGGCCCGGCTCCCTGACGGGGTCTGTTGGACGATGCTCTTGAGTGATACATGTTTGAAATGTAAAGCACACGGGTGGACACGCTCCCGCTGTGAACACACGCAGCGTGCTTGCCGGGGAGGGAGAACCCCAAACGCTGTGGGGCCCCTTGAGTTACGGCAGTTCTCACCTGCGAGAGGAGGGGGGTCATTTCAAACCGTGAGTAGTTGCTGTTGCAGGTGGATTGGACTGCACTGAAATTTCTGCTCCCAACTCTGCACCTGGCATGTTCCTTCACGCTGTCGACCCTCCTCTTACTTCAGTCTCCTAAACCTGCTCTGAAACGAGGGAGAATGAAACAAACAAAAACAAAGGAGAACCGCCTGCTGGGAATAAACAGTCCAAAGAGAGCAGCAGCAATTACTCGGGGTAATTTTCTTCTTTCTGTTTCTCAACTTCTATGACGAACACACATTAGCTAGTTTTGCTAGTGAGCCAGTTTTGGCAAACCTTCTTTCAAACCCCATTCATGGAGACATGAAGACAAAGAAGCAGGCACACATCGTCAACTGCCACATTGTGAGTTTGTCCCAGTTACCAGGCAAAATTCGCGACACTAATACTGCCAGCTAATACCCGCTGAGCGCCGTGTCCCAGAGGCTGCTTTACATTTTTGCATGTATTACCTCTTTTCAGCCCCTGTAAGAGAGGTGCTGTGACTATCCCCATCTTACAGATGAGGGAAGTAAGGCACAGAGAGGTTGAGGGACTTGTCCAAGGTCACACAGCTAACACGTGCTGGAGCCGGGGTTGAAACCGAAGGTCTTGGTTGCATCCCTGGCAACAGCCGGCGCCAGCCTGTTGGCCAGATTCTGACAGCAGACCCAGGAGAGCCTCCCTGGCTGATGTTTTGGGGACAGAGACGAGCCTTTCCCACCGAACCTGGCCCAAATGGCTGGTTTGTAATCCAAGGAAATGAGGGTGGTTGTCTGAAGCACGACATTTTGGAGTGGTTTGTCAACGAGCAATAGATTCTGGGAGCAGAGGCTAGACTTAGGCAGCCCAGGAAAGCTTCCCGTGCTTGCTGTTGGGCAGGGGGCCTCTTGGCTTGGGTGGGCAGGGTGCTCTGAAACGTGGCCTCCCTCAGCACGGGGTGAGCAGTGCTCCTGCTGCTGGCAGCCAGAGCAGTAGAGATCACCAAGCTCACTCACAGCGGGACAGCGGTCAGGGAGGCAGGATGCACGGCAGGCGTGTCCATGCTGCCCCTGCCTGGGAGGATGGAGAAACAGGTTGTCCCACGTGCTCTAGAAGTCACACCCTCGCTCGAAGACACTTTCCGGCTGAATGAAGTTCCTTTCAGCCATCACATCTTTCCGCTTCCTCCAACCTCGCCTTCAGAGAGTCCTCACCTCTCTCTCTCTCTCTTTCCAGATTGGAACCAGCAGCAAATCTCATCAGCAGTCCCTTCACGTGTCCACAACCCTGCGCCCTGGTCCCAACCTCCATCCTCTCCTACCTGGACTATCACAGTCACCATCACCTCCTCACCGCCGGCTGGGCTCCTACCCCCACCCCAGTTTGTCCTCCACAAGCAGCCAGGGGTCCTATTTGAATGTAGATAAGATTACTCTGCTCATAACCCTTCCTCCCGGGGGGCTCCATTCACTCCAGCGCCCCCCACAGTCCTGCACGACCCAGCACCCCCCACCCCACCCCTGCTCCCACCACACTGGCCTCCCGGCTGTTTCTTGGACATGCCAGGTGCGTTCCACAGCAGGACCTCTGGACTGCTGCTTCCGGAAGGATCTTCCTATAAATATCTCACAGCTCCTTTCCTCACCTTCACGTCTCCGCTTGCATCAACTCCTCCGTGAGCGTTTCCTCTCCGCCCACGCAAACCTTCAACTCATCTCAACGCTTCATGTTCTGCTTTTCTGCCTTATATTTTCTCCCTGGCATTTACCTGACATGCTATGTATTTTTCATATCTTCTTCACTGACTGTCTCCCCCACAAACACTTCAAGCCCACGAGGGCAGCGACTTTCACCTGTTTTGTTCACTGCCGTATCCCCGGCATCTAGAACAGAGCCTGGCACGTAATCAATGCTCAATAAATATTAGTTGAATAAATGAATGGAGTCCTTGAAGACTGAGTCTAGGCCTCTGTTACTCTGGGCAACCCTTCTTATGAACACCCACCTCACTTCCCATTCTAGGGTAGGCACTTACCTAAGCTGAAGTCATCCTCCTTCTCCTCACTGTCATTACTACTTACTGTGACTACATGCCATGCCTCCTGCTAGGCTCCATAGAGTTGGATTACCAGATTAAATACAGGCTACCCAGTTAAATTTGAATTTCATACAAAAAATTCCTAGTTTTTTTAATGTAAGTATATCCCATGCAATATTTGGGATATACTTATGCTTTCAAAAATTGCTATCAAACTCATTAGACACAGATGTCCTGGATTTTTATTTGCTGAATCTGGCAACCTTATTTACACGCATCCTTGTGTGCAGCTGTCGGGAAGTGGGCACCATTGCTGCCGTGTTATAGTTGAGGGGAGGCGGCGGGGCTGGTGGGGGGACCGAGAAACGGGGAGAGTTTGTGATACAGCTAATAGCTCTCTGTAAAACCTGGGAACAAAAGAAAAATAAAAAGTTGCAACTGCCTGCTATTTCAAATGAGGAAATAAAAAAGAAGTGACAAGAGTGCCTTAAATCCAAGCAAGGAGAAATGAGCCTCTGCTCCTGAAAAATGAATGAAAGGAGCCCTTAGGGAAAATGGATCTTTCATTGTTAAAGATGAAACGCAAACGCAACCGTCCACAAGCACCACCAGGCTCAGAGTGAGATCTGAGGGTGGTCCAAGCCGCCGAGAGGACTCCAAGGGCAGCAGCCTAAGGCTTCAGAGCCCAAGGCGGGTTCCTTAAGCAGCTGCATCCTTCACCTTCCGGGAGACGGGCGGCGGCGCACGAGCTCGGGAGCGCCACCTGCAGGACACACGGAGCACGCACCTCTGGGTCGTCAGTTACAGGCTCGCCAAATCTTACACCCAACCGGTCACCAACAATGAACAATCCGTTCAGCTTTTTACTAAATGCAAACAACTCCCTCCCTGCACTGGAAGCTCCCTAAGATGTAAGCTTCTTCTTTTACTGCTAGTTTCATGTCACCCAGCATGTGTGTCATATTTTCCTTATTTTATTAAGATCTCTCTGCATCCCTGTCCCCCAGGGGACACTCCATACTGACAGGGATTTTTGTTAGTCTCGTTCACTGCTGCATCCCCAGTATGTAAAACAGTTCCTGGCATGTGAACAGTACTCTGAATATATGTTAAATGAATGAATGAGGGCAGCATCCCGTTGTGCCCTGAAGGGAAAGGGACCATGCCCTCTTCCTCCCTGCTTTCCTTTCCCTACTGGCTGGAGTTCCCAACCTGGCAGTGGTGTCCAGGTCCATACACATAAGAACCTCCCCTAGGCATGGTAGCACAATGGGCTAGCAGGCACCAAGGAGCACACACCAGCCCTGGACTATTTACACGCGTGATCTGAGAGACGGAGAAAATGAACACACTCAGCTCAAGCCATTGCTACTTTGAGGCTCCTACAGGGCGGGCTGACTGCCAACAAGCCATCACAGCGCCAGTGAGAGGTGCTGTGCTGTGTGCGCCCAGATTCTGCATCGGTTGGGCATCAGGGAAGGCGCCCCAGATTAGAGCACAACAACTAGGTCTCAATCAAGGGGCAGGGGAGGAGATGACATCTCCAATAGAGGACACAAACCATGAAAAGCCCTCAAAATATGAGGCCACAGCCTGTCCAGGGGACAGTAAGTCAACTATGAATCGCCAGGGTCAGGGTAGAGAGGTGAGATACACGGTGGATAAAGGCAGGGTCTCATTTGCAGCCCCACGCAAGCTTAGCTTTGGGAGACGTGTGCTTTCCGGCTCTGGATGCTCTGGCTTGGGTGAAAGTTTTGTGGGCTCCATCTTGCATGGAAACTGGTAAGCCCCGAGATCCGGGTTTGAGGAGAAGGCCACATGTCCCCTTGGGTCTCTGGCCCCTTGCCTCTCACAAGGCCAGCCTGAGCTACCAGAGAGGACCTGGAAACCAAAGCCCACCTGACCCCCTCCAATAGCAGGGCTTTGTCCCCCGCCTCTCCCAAGAGGTCACATACCCTGGGGAGGACCTAGGAGTCTGGGGTCACCTGGCCATCCCCCCACTAGGTAGCACTTCTTTCTCCCTCTCATTCCCAAATCCACTTTTGTCGGTCTCCAACCCCGTACCGCCTCTCAGATGTGCAAGGTGCACATAGACCCTCAGCTAACCACACTCTACCTATAACCTCCAAATAGAAATCCTGATTTTTTTATAGTGGTTTGAGTCCAAGCAAGAGCAAAGAGCTCAGGAAGAACTTATACTCGGCCTCCTACAAACAAATGACAAAAATGGCCCTGTCAAGATGTCACATTATAGCCCGACCAAGAAGCATCTTTTGTCCTTTTAAAATGTGCTTTTCAGTGTATGTTCTGGGGGAAAATTGGGCTGGTTCCTGAAGCCCTACTCTAATTGTATATAATTTTTATAAATATAGTAATTAGGACTCACTCTGTCTCGCAGTTTAAATTGAATTGGATTTTTCTGGAAGCAAGAGAAGTTGGAGGGAAGAGTGCTATAGCATCTTTAAACCTACTGACCTCAGTCCTTGTGGGGAAACTGGCTGTTGAGACCTCAAAGATGTATCCAGAAACCACTGTCCCCTTGGTGGCCACTTAGGAGCAGGAAAAGAACAAAAGGCTTGTCCCCATTCTCACCAGTCTTAAAAATCAAAATTTAGAGAATAGAAGTTACAAGACAGTGGCTGTCAATGGTCTGTTTATTCAATATTTTAAAGTTAGAAAATTTCACATGCAAATCTGGGTTTTTAGCACCTCTTGACATCTCAAAGACCAGGCCACACTGAGCCCGCACTCCCACTGGGCAACAACGGGCTGGAATCGAGCAGTAGCTGCGCCCTCTAGACACGGCGTGCGCACTCTGCTCGGCCGCAGCCCCGCTGCTCTCCTTGCCTCTCCAACGCCGCCTGCCTGCAGTGCCGCCAGTGCCCTTAGGGTCGAGCAGTCACTCCCTGTATCCATGGCTCCATCAGAAGTGGGCAAATGTGAGATTGAGGGCCAAACGTTTCCAGAAAAAAATGGGATAGATCATACGTCTTGTGAATGTGATGAACATGCTTATATCTTTATTCACTCAAAATACCCCCACATCCACGTGAGCCTGTCTTTAACTGTGTATCATGCCCTGCCTGGTCCAGGTGCACAGGGAATCTGTAATCCCTTCCTCTTGTGGATTACATCATGTTTCTCAATCCATCACCACTCCCTCTGTCCATGTGACTTTGCTGTCCCCCTCTAGAGGAGGAAGGCACCTCCCCACCCTTTGACTTTGGGCTCAGCCATGGGACTTGTTTCAGCCAGTGGAACTTGGGTGGACGGGACACAAGCAGAGGCTGGCGCTTCTGGGCTTTGTCACTGCCATTGCCATGAGATGGCATGGGACGTACACCTCCAGGGAGCCGCTGGTCCAAAAAGAATGCATCCTGGAGCCTAGGCCAAAGGAACTCAGCCTTGGGCAGGCAACCCACAGGCCTATGCAGCAGGAATAAGTGATCGTTTTTATAAGCCATTGGATTTAGGGAGGGTTTGTCATGCAGTAGCATCGTAGCAATAGTTGACCCGAAGATTTTCTATCACAGAATCTCGCACTACCCCATTAAATCAGGGACCGAGACCTTTAAGACTCCAAAACAAGAGATTGCTCTCCCTTTTTGAAATCTCACAATGTTGCAGGCCGATGGAATTAAAACGGATAGCATTTCCTCCCCAGGAAGGATGAAACAAAACAAGTGAATTTGGGGCCTCTCATGACCCTGGCTGGTGCTCCCCTCTGGCATCTCAACGTGGAAGGACTCCAGCTTGGTTCCAGTCATCAGCCCTTACTCAGGATTTCTGAACGTCCCAGGGTTGGGGAAACAAATGGCAGACACGGATCGGCTTCATCTTGTTTTCAAATATGATATGAAAATGCTAAATGTGATCACTATGCAACTCCGGACAGGGATCCACCAGTATGCAGTGAGCCCTCACCGTCTGCGGGGAGAACATGCTGGTTTCAGCATGGCGCAGTGAGGAGTTAATCAGACCCGCATCCGGGGCTCCACCGCAGAGTCAGGAGATCTGATGTCCACGAACGGCAGTGGGACTGGTGGGCTCACCTCGCCTGACCTCTAGAAGCCAGAGTTCATCAGGGCCGGGCCCTCCCTTCTTATCCCTGCCCTCTGTTCCCTCTTTCCAGGAGGCCTCACCCATTCCCAAAACTTCGAATTGGGTCTCTGGGTCTGTGTCTCCTTCCTCAGCCCAGACTCACAAATCCAAGCGCATACTAGACATTCCCGCCTTGATCTCCCAGAGGCATTTCAAGGCTACGCTGTCCAGGGCTGACTTACGGACCTTTCTGGCCATTCCTGCTTTGCCTCCGGCCTTCCCTGTAGCAGCAAATGGGGCCGCCTGGTTGCTCCAGGTAGAACCTGCAGGTTCTCCTTGGCGTCTCCCTGCCTTCGCCCACCTTCCACACATCCCACCCAAGCCCTCCAGGTGCCGCTTCCAGAATCCATCCGTGTCTCCGTGGCCACTCTCCCAGCTGACGTTACCATCCGTCTTACCCTGATGCCTACGACAGCTCAAACCCCCACGCCCACTGGTGTCCCACCCCCATCTGCTCCCCTCCCACAGCCTGAGCGAACATTCCGGAAATCAGGGAAGGTATAGGCTGACACGACAGGAAGCTCTCGGGTGCTTGCGGGGGACAGGGATGCCAGACGGCCTGTGGCAAGCAAAAAGGACTGTCCCAAGTCCCACACAATTTTACAGTGTCCCACCTGACATTCACATAGGAGAAAAACCTGTTTAAAATGAGCTCCTAGAACTGATCTACATATTTTTAAAAGTATTTTTTGCATCACTTTAACAAATTCTGGATTTTCCAAGGATGTAATTACCACGTAAATAGAAATTGAGAGAGGACTGTGCTTCTCTTTGTTTGCAACTATAAAGAGGTGTCATTCCCTATTTTGGAAAATCACACCACCCACGGCAACGCCGGTCGTGCTGATGGCCAGGGCCGCACCTGCGGGCCCTTCTGCACCGGCAGCCGCAGCCTTGTGTTCCCAGGATTGCGTCTGGGTGGCAGGACGAGTGTTCCTTTTTATCTTCTGACAGAGCCTTACAGGAGCGTGTGTTTAGTGATGTGTGTAATAACTGACTAGAAACTCATTTTATTGCCCTCTTCACTGCACTCAGGGCAACACACACACACGCACACAGGCACTTGAAATCGTATGTGTAGGTAGGTTTTATTATCTACTAATTCTATTCAACGATGGTAGAAAGGGCATTGCAAAATATGTTATAAAGGGGAGCACTGAGTCGCCTACAGTGGGAACCCTTCGTTTAGAGGAAAATGTCTCTGGGAGGAGGCGAAGGCGGGCTTTCGCCTTACGGGGGAGAAATGCCCACCGTGGAAATCTGACAGACCACTCGCAGCAGGAAGCCACTTAAAAATAAGGCAATGGGAAAAAGCTTAAAAAAAAAAACCCTTTAGACATTGAAATGATTTTTGCTCAAAAATGAAGAAGACACGATTTCCTTTAAAGTCAGCAGACTAGGTTTCTCATCTGCACGTTCAAAGGAGAGTTAATCCTGAGCCGTCTCCTCGGGATTTCCGCACCGTTGAGATGCAACCTCTCAGTCCGCTTGGGGTCTCCACTCTGGCCCCTTCTCTTGGGGCTTAGGGAGAGAAACAAAGACTCAAACCTAATTTCTGATGTTGCATCAGAGAATCAGGATGACCCGGACGTGGCCTCCAGGAAGCTCCGGGGTCAGCTGGGAGCTGTGGCTCAGGGGGGCAGTTTCATAGAGAGGCCACTTCGGAGGCTCGAATAGTCCTGCTTTTTTTGCTTTTTCTTTTGCCTAAGGACTGATATTTGTAAAAATAAGCTGTTTTGTCTCATTACAAATATGCTGCAAACAGAAACATCTCAACTAATTACTCCCTTATCCAGACAAGTCATAGAAATCAGGGACCAGATCCTGAGAAATGGGGTAACAATGGCCCCATCCAACACCAGACAGGACACTCATCCAAGGGGACTCCAGATCACCTCTCCTCTCAGCCTTTTTTCCTCTCAATGTCATCTCAGACCACGTTCTTCTGCACTCACAGGCTGGTAACAATGATGGGCTAACGTTTACTGACACTGTCTAAGCCCCTCCCCTTACCACTGCTTTAGTCTCCTTATGCACCCTAGGAGTATTATTTTCTATTCTATTATTTTCTCCACTTTACAGATGAAGAAACTGAGGCCCAGAGGAAGTGGAGAAGTTGTCACTTATCATAATACATGGTAAAGTCAAAATCGGGCCCTGGTTCCGGGCCTCGGCTCAGGCGCTGGCAACTAGCTAGCTCCGTCCACCACAGGAGGAGGGTCAGTGTTTCTCAGAGAAGGTGCTGAGTGCGTTTGGAACAGGAGAGATTTTTACTGTGCAGAATTGTCCCTCACAAGGTGGCATGTTTAGTCTCCCCAGTCCCTGCCCTCTAAATGCCAGCAGCATCTCCCATATTGTACCAACCAGAAACAACCTCCCTGTCCCATCCCCAACACACACACAGTGTCCCTAAGGGGTCCGAACAGCTGTCTTACACACTTGCAAACACCTGCGTTAGTGGTATCAGAGGCGACCCCTCTGAAGGCTGTTCACATTTTAAGAGCTCAGAGAGGCTGGGCCTAATCCAAAGGAAAGAACGCTAATGGTGCTATCTTCTGCCACATGAAACTAAATTGGGGAGCAGGAAGGCGGGGGGGGCCCTCCCAGTACCCTGAAAACAGTGGTTGCAGGGCCCGATGAAGACCTGAGCACTGACAAGCTATGGCCCACCTCCCTCCCGACGATGCAATGCAGCTGAAGAACACTAAATAAACCATGGAACACAAACAAACATACATCTTCTGTCCAGATTACCAATTCCAGGTAAGTCCGTTACAGTGAACTTTCTCTTTTTATTTTGTTTTGAGAGGGGATGATTAACACATTCTCAGACTGCTGCCAGGTGATTCAAGACTGACCGCTTCTTGTACTGAATTTATCTCCAAACCCACTGAGGTGTGATATAAAAACAGTTTCCCCAGCCCTAACCTCCAAGGGAGTCCGGTTCTGTAAGTCGAAGGAAGAGTCCAGGAACCTGTAATTGCAAAAAGCTTTCCCTACGACAACTGGAATTCTCTCGTGACGGGGAGCTGTAAGCTGCACATCCACTCTGGGCAACGGTTTGGCCGCGTGTGTGAAGGCTGAGCATGGACAAGTCCCATTCCTAGATGCATACTCAACAGAATGCGTCCCTGAGTTCACCGAAACATGCAGAATAATGTTCATAGCAACTCTGTTGGTCATAGCATGAAACTGGAAACAACCCAAATGTCCAAGTACATTGAGTGGACTAAGGTGTCGTGTACGTATATAATGGAATAGTAACAAACCACCACTGCCACGTGCAACGACATGGGCGAGCCACAGAAATAATGGCGGAAAAGAAAAAAGCCAGATATGAAAGAACACTGTACGATTCCATTACATTAAATTCAAGAACAGAAAAAACTTAATCTATGCAATAGAAGTCAGAGAGAGGATGCCCTCCGGGGAGGTATTATTGACTAGGAAAAGACATGAAAGAGCTCTCAGGGCTGCTAAAATGCTTCACATCGTGATCTATACAGATGTATACATATGTAAATATCAAGCCATACACTTATGATTTATGCACTTAAAAAGTAAAAACAGAAAAGCTCTACAGGTGATTCTGATGTCCCACCAAGACTGTGAAAAGAGACCTATTTCATGCACGACAAAAAAAATTATTATTCTGAACATTGCTAATTAAGAACTAATGCTCCCAACAGCTCAACCTGCTTTGTTCTGCAATCATAATACGCAAAAACCGAGCTTTGTAAAATGGATGAATTAGTTGGCAATTATTTGCCTTGCAGAAGTGTTCACCATGGGGTTTCTTTAAATGCCTGGCTCCCTTAGGTGCATTTGAAAAATAAGATCTGAGTCACCAAAAGCTACTTATTCACAAATGTTAACAAATGTCAACGGATGCACAAAGTGATCGTGACTGTTCAGAGCTTGGGCCGGTGGACGGAAGGAGGGAACTGAGCCTTAATACTCTAGACAGAAGGCAGAGCACCTCAAAGCTCCAGGAAACTGCCTTCCCGAAACCGCTCTGTGTTTTGAGCGTTGTTTATGTGGGTATAGGGAAAACCCTTGCAGAAGGCAAGAAAGGGACGACAGAAAACTCAACTGCCTTTAAAACGTGATGGGCTCAAGTCGAAGGATGGAGATGACACAAGACAGTATGTTTCAAAGTTCAACAGCTGTAGGTGAAAGGCAGGTGCTGGCCAGGAACGAGTTTGCATTTCCTACAACTTCCCAGGAGGAAGCTAACGCCGCTGGTCTAGGCACCACCCTTGAGGCAGGAAGGACAGAAGGAAGATAACTCAGGTGGGTCAGCTCACGTAATCCTCACAACCACGCTCTAAATACACATTATTATCCTCATTTTACAGATAAGGAAACTGAGGCAGAGAACAGTGAAGTCACTCAGCTAGTAGGTGGGATTTAAACTCAGGCTTGTCTGATCCTAGGCTTTGCTGCAACACAACTCAGGAGAGCAAAGCTGGAGCGGACAGAGCCCTTCTTCTCCGCTCCGGCAACCTCCCACCCTCCTGCGCCCCCCACCCCATGGCTCTGGAGGTGGACACTCAGCGGTTTCCGGCCAGCCAGCTTGACTCTGGCTCCAATTATATTCAATTACAATCGGAAGGCTATTCTTGGTGACCAAATATACCAGTACCTTGGTAACAGCCCTCCCTGCCGCCCTCTACACCCTTGTTGAGGCTGAAACTTCAAAAGAACAGCAATAATTACGAGGCGGCCGGATGCCGAGGTGCACGTCTACCCGCGCACCTCCCGGGGCATGACCTGGCTCCTGGCTGTCTGCATTTGTCTTTCCTGTGGGACCTTGGAATCCGTCCCCTCCCCCTCGCAGCCCACCCTGCAGTTACACAGCAGTGGAGATTATAACCGTGCTTATTTTTAAAATGTTGCACCTACAGCTAAACTCTCTACTGTTCCTCTAGCACAGACACCATATGCCCATTTAAAAGGTGAGGCCCGAGAGGGCCAAGTGGTCTCCACAGTGAAGAGAGGTTGGAATCGCAGAGTGATTAAACTTCCAAGGAACTGCAGCATCCAAAGCCGCAATGGCCACCCACCATTCCTGTCCCATTCTGAGAAGTGTAACCACAGACATAGGGTGTCTGCAGGTGGCCCTGGATCTCATGCAGGTGCTGGCTCTACCAAAAGTGCTGAGCTTCACTGGGGACTCACATTCCAGATTCTGATCTTGCAGTGGGCGAGACTCTATAAACTGACACCACTGCAACCGTGTGGGCTGTTTAATGTTTAGAAAAAGAGATTCCTCCCCCTGGTCCCCCTGGAGCCTCTTTGGTAGGCATGTCAGGGTTACAAGACACAGGAACACCAACCAAAAGAAAAAAAGCTGGAGAACCTATATTTATTTCATACAAAGCTGACTTTAGAACAAAGTTTCAGGGATAAAGATAAATGCAAAAGGCATTGCATAATGGTAAAGGTGTCAATTCTCCAAGAAGGCATAACGATTCTAAATGTGCATGTGCCCAACAGAGTGCCAAAATGCACAAGGCAAAAAGTAATCGAACTGAAAGAAGAAATAATCAAATCTATTGATTTGAAGTTGGATACTTCAACATCCCTCAGTAATTTTTTAGTAAACAAGTAGGCAGAAAATCAGGACTACTGTATTACAGAAGACCTAAACAATACTACCAACCAACTGGACCTAATTAACATTTATAGAACACTTTATCCAACAACAGAAAAATGCACATTTGTCTTGTGTGCATGAAACACTTCACCAAGATATATCATAATCTGTTCCATAAAACAAACCTTAAGAAATTTAAAAGAATAATAATTATGTTCCTGAATCCTAACAAAATTAAACTTAGAAGCCAGTAAGAGAGAAATTATCTGAAAAATCCCTAAATATTTGAAAATTAAACAATACATTTCTAAGCAACTCATTGAGATTGAAGAGGCAACGGCAAGGGAAATTAAAATCTGTTTGGACCGAATGAAAATGAAAATAAAACATACCAAGATTTGTGGAATGCAGCTGAAACAAAGCTGACACGGAGACTCGTAGCACTAAAATGCTTATATTTGAAAAGAAGAAAAAGTTAAAAATCAGTAACCAAAGCTCCCACCACCTCAATAAACTAGAAAGAGTAAATTAAACCCAAAGCAAGCAGTCGGAAGGAAAACAAAGACTAAAGCAGAAATCAGTGAAATTGAAAGCGGAAGAGAATAGAGACAAGTAATAAAACCAAAGTTGGTTCTTTGAAAATATTTAAAAAATTGACAAATCTCTAGCAAGAGTGGCCAAGAAAAAAGACAAAAGAAACAAATAAGCAAAGTCAGAAATGAAAGAGAGCACATCACTATTGAAGCCACAGACCTACAGGCATGATAAGGAATACCACGACCAACTCAAGTCCATAAATTCAACTTAGATGAAATTGGAACGATTCCTTGAAAGACACAAACTATCAAAACTCACTGAAGAAGAAATAGACAACCTAAATTGTCCTGTGTCTATTGAAGTAATCGAATGTGCAGTTAAAAATCTTCTAAAAACAGAAAAGATGAAATATTATCTTGGGTAGATTTAAAAAAAAAGAGAGAGAGAGAAAAGGAAAAGAAAAAAACCACTCCAGGCCCAGATGGTTTTACTAGCAAATTCTTCCCAACAGTCAAAGAAAAAATAATACCAATTCTATACAATCTCCTCCAGAAAACAGAATAAAAGGGAATACTTCTTGACTCCTTTTATGAGGCCAGCATTACCCCAATACCAAAACCAAAGACATTATAAGAACACAGAAAAAAAAAAATCAATCTCCTAGCAAGACTCATTCTCCCAGCATCCCTTGTACCCAGAGCCTAGTCACGTGACGCAGGCTCCACCAATCAGATAGCTCCATGAGATATTTCAATCAGAAGTGAGCAACTGAAGACCCTGCCCCAAAGACTCTAATTCCCGGGGAGGTGTGGTATTCAGTGAAATTTTAGCTTTATTGCCGGTGGCACAGCCCCCAGGATGACCCGGGCTGACCCGGAGATGCTGTGAACTACCTAATCTTTTTTTCCGAATCTCCTTTAATAAATTTTCTTCCTGCTTAAATGGCTAGAATGGATTCTGTCATTTGCAATGAAAAACCAGGCTGACAAGAGGGAAAAGACAACGAAACAATACAATAGGAGCTGTAAGAAGGGAATGCTCTGGGTATAGATGAGGAAAACAGTCCCCCTATGAGGCACTGCAGCAGAGAGGTCATAAGCACCGTTCTATGGTCGAAGTCCTGGGTTCAAACTCTGGCTCTGCTACTACTTAGCTGTGTGATGTTAGCTCAGTTGCTCAACCTCTCTGAGCCTTAGTTTCCTTCTTTTTCCTGAATCGGAGACAATAACACCTAACTCAGATGAGGGTTGTGATAATAGAATAAACTGGGTAAAGCAAAGGCTTGTTAAACGTGGTAAAAACTCATTACGTGGGAGTTTTCAAATAGCACAGTCACCAACCGAGCCAGCACTGCTGGGGGAAGGTCAGGGAAGGACTCTCAGAAGAGAGCTCATTTAAGTCAGTTGTTGAAAAATCAACCTAAGAACGTACCACATACAGCTAACACACCCAGCACTGGACTATCTGGGAAAGGGGTTGGTATGTGGATGAAACAGGACTAAATCTTACTTCAGAACATAACACAAATTTCAAAAGAGTTTATGCCGAATGAAGAAAGGCAGATACAGAAATCATTCTGTGTGATAACACGTACATGAAATTCTAACACAGGCAAAACAGACCTGCAGTGACCGAAAGAGCAGCAGTGGTTGTCGGAGGCAGGGGTGGGGAGGGCGACTACTAAGGGGAACAAAGAGGCCTTTGGGGGCCACAGACAGGAGCTACGTCTTGGTCGTGCGGTGGTCACACAGTGTACACATCTGTCAAAGCTCCAACCGTATGGGTAAAATGGGTGCATGGCACTGTATACACATGATACCTCAAAGCCCAGAATCCTCTCCCCTTGTCCCTCGACAACCCCACCCAACATCCAGTAGGCACCTCTCCACTCCTGCCTGCTCCCCCTGCAAACTGATGGCTCCAAGCTACGCGCTTCCCAGTGCACCATTACAGCTTGTTAACTGGGACTCACCCAGACAAAGTTCTTTCCCTCTGATCTGATTTTGAATTAAGTCAGGAAAGGATGGATTGGCCAAGCATTACCAGAGCTGGAATTTATGGCAAGCAGCTAATTTTTCCAGATACTCCGTTTTCATCCCCCCTAAGAGATGACTCCACAGAAACACTTGCCCTCCGTCTGTCTGCCCCCCACAATCATCTGCCCCCCACAATCTGCCCCCACAATCTGCCCCCATAATCCGACTGCCCCAATCATGCTTTTCACTCCAAAAATGCTTTGTTGAGCGCCCACCATGCGCCAGACTCTGGAGTCTGGGGGTACACTGGTGAATGACGGGTGGTCCCTGGCTTCAAAGTATTTGGGGTGTGGGGACCCCAACACGTTAAAACTCAGATTCCAGGGCAGCATGGGAAGTGCCGTGATAGAGGATGGCACAAGGCATTGGAGGCACGTGGAGGAGAAGTCAGGGGGTGGGCGCAGAAAAGAATGCAAGGAAGCCACATGGAGGAGGTGACCTTTGGGATAAGTTTTAAAGGAAGAGTAAGAGCTAGATAGATCCTGCTTTTTGAGAAAATATAAATAACTTAAAAAATTTTTTTTTTTTATTTTTTAGAGACAAAGTCTCAGTCTGTTGCCGAGGCTGGAGTGCAGTGGCATGATCACAGCTCACTGTGGCCTCCAACGCCTGGGCTTAAGCAATCCTCCTGCCTCAGCCTCCCGAGACAACTATTCCTTGTTGAGCTCATAAGATGTACCAGATTCTGGGCTCAGATTTTTACATGGCTCATCTCATTTAAACTATCACGACTACTCTCCCCATCTTCCAGATGAGGTAACTAAGTCTCAGAAGTAAAATGACCTGTTCGAGGTCACTCACATAATGAAGAACAGTAATTATAGCTAACAGTTCCAAACTACTTTCTCTTTGCCAGGTCCTAATCTGAGTTATTTCACCAAATTCTTTTGACAATCCTACAAGGTAGATATTACTAGAGTCTTTTTATGCCTGAAGAAAGTGAGGTTCAGAGAGATTAAATGATTTGCCCTAACTTGCACAGCTAAAAAGCAATGGATCTTGGGATGCAAACTCAGGGAGTCTGGCTCCAAAGCACGTGACACTGCACTGCCAGACTTGTTCCGGGGTCTGTGCTCTCAGCCTCTAAAAGAATGAGTCTCTTAGGAGGTTAAATGAGGTAGACCCTGCAAAGCTCTTAGCATGTGTCTGACACTCTGCAAGCACCCTCCGTTCTTGGCTGCTGTCATTAAGGACTGGTACTCAGGCACTAAAAGTGATCCATCCATCCAACACGTGCTTACCAAATTCCTGCCATGAGCCAGGCGCTGTGTCAGGCACCGGGGGTGCAGCAACGGAGGAGGGTCCAAGACCCACGGAGCTTGCTGTTCATAAACTGTCTGCAATCCCGTTCAACAAGGCTTGCGTCCTAAGGGTGAACCGACACACGCAGCAGGGGGATGATTGCATTTATACTCTGGGCTCAAGTCATGTTTAAGAAAGAGCTTAGCAGAAGGAAAAAAAAGCTGGGAAAAGAAAATGTTAACGCTTGTCTCTGGGTGGCAGAACAATGGATGAATCTTTTTTTCTCTTTAATGCTTTTTTGCATTTTACAATTTTTCTCTAAGGGAAAAATGTCCACGAGGTGAGAAATGGTAACGGTCCCGGAGCAAGGACAAAAGAACCTGTGAGCACAGCCCTGACTCTTCCTGCCCGACCTGGTCTGTCCTCACAGCCCTGCGGCCAGGCTCAGTCCCTGGAGGGACCGAGGGCAGCTCCCCACCAGCGCCCCTTGTCTGGGACCCTGCGGTACGAGTGACCCACCCTGCCTCAGGTTGCATCCCCACGTCACCCCTTCCCTCTAGTTTTCTCCCCCTCTTGACATTCGATTTCATCCAGAAAAATAATGAGACACGGGTTCTAAATTGGAATGAATAAATGACATTCCTATTCATTATTTAATGTGCTCTCAGACTTGAATGAACATTTCCAGGGGTAATTACCGCACGACTCCAGATTCATTTCTAGGAAGCAGTCGCCGGCGGCGTGCGCAGAAGGTAACGATACCATTCAATATTTATGAAGCAACATTTCCCAAGAATATCAGGCCGAGAAGGCGCCTGCAGAATCTTCACCCAGTGAATATAAAAACCATTTGCTTGTTTATTTTTCCCCTAGTGCTTTGGCAAAGAGAAGAACCTGGTTCTCCCGCATCACGCACACACAAAAACACACCGATTGTGACCCCTCAGCCTGGGTCCTTGTGTGTTAGGGGACCAGGGCAGGGAGCTTCTGTACAAAACGGGCCCTGAATAACCAGGGATGGTCCAGGGAGGTCACGTCTTCAGAGATTGGCAAGCTACAGCTGCTCCGAAGGAATTCCACCACTCAAACATACATCTCTGGATGATCTACACAGCAGGTGCGTGGCATGTTTTAAAAACACAACACAAAAGTACCAACCATAAAAGAAAAAGTAGGTAAATTTATCTTAATCAAAATTAGAGCCTTATGCTCGTCAAAAGATCCCACGATGAAAATGAAAAGGCAAGACACAAACCGGACGACAGTATTCACAACACACATATCCGACAGCGGACCTGTGTCCAGAATATATATAAATGACAGACACGTGCAGCTCAGTAAGACAAAAACCCAATAATCGGATGAACAAAAGATTCAAACAGACACTTCAAAAAAGAAGACGCACCGACGGCCAGCAAGCGCGGGAAACGACGCTCGGCTTCGTGCGTCGCCGGGAAGCGCAGACTCGAAGCACAGCGAGATGCTGCTACACACACGTTAGAACAGTGACGGTTTTAAAAGAAACACTGACAGCGCCAAGTGTTGGTGAGGACGTGGGGCAATTGGAGCTTGCACGCACTGCCGGTGGAAACGTCAAGGGGCAAGTCCACTTTGGAAAACACTTCCGCAGTTGACTGCAAAGGTAAATGCAGACCTATCCCGTGACCGAGCAATTCCGCTCTTAAGTATTTAGACGAGAGAAGGAGAATGTACGTCCACACCCAAAAAAAAGGCTTGTACATGAATATTCGTAGCAGCTTTACTTAGAACAGCCAATAACTGGAAACAACCAAAGCACCGTCGACAGGTGAATGGATAAATAGTTGGAGGCCTAGTCGTAGCACGGGCTGCTCAGTAACAGAAGAAGGACATAATTGCTGACATGAGCAAAGACGCTCCGTGTTGGGGAATAGATGCTGAGCTGAAGCAGCCAGACGTGAAGAGCCACACGGCAGGACACTCCGTGCACACGAGTTTGCGAACAGGCAAAACTAACACACAATGGCAGAAAACGGATCAGCGGCTGCCTGCGGTGGGCCGGGGGGTGGGAACTGCCCGCAAAGGGATACGAGGGAACTTTCTGGGGTGACGGAAATGTTCTGCCTCTTGATCGAGATGGTGGTGACGAGCGTGTTTACATTTGTCAAAACTCCTCTACCTGCATGCTTGAAATGTGCGCTTTTTATGGTATGGGCGTCATACCTAACACAGTCAATTAAGTTAGAAAACGCAAAGCCATTCCCTCCAGTTCCACGATGTTACAAATTCCAAGATTTGTCTGTATTCTCTTTATAAAGACAACGAATGAAGCAGCCTGTACTCCCAGCCCAACGCTTCCCAAGAGCGTCCAGGCCCCAAATCTATACCTCATTACTCTATCAGCATCTATTAAGTCCCTACTGTGTGTGCTGCATGTCAGAAAGCAACGTAGCCAAAGAGTTAAGGGCACAGCTTTGGTGGCAGATGATTCCGAATCCAAATCCTGCTTAAAACAATGCCTGTGGACACAGAACATAGAGCCTACCGGAGGCCCCAGCAGGTACGGGATAGTTGTCGTGCCTTCATTGGTAACAGAACCCTGAACTCTGGCTGGCCCTGGAGGGGCTTCCTGGAGCACAGACTGTATCGCCCGGGCCTCCCTGCAGCTTGGCACAGCCCTGCCACATCCCACCGATCAGTGGGAAGCAGAGTTGCGTGAGGCCTCCTGGGGGACGGTCCTCAAGAACTGGTGAGCACACGCCCCCTTGGGCCTGGAATTCACATGCTGCCACGGTGGATCAAGAGGCGGCACACAGCAGAGCAACAAGACAGTCTTAGTCTGGGACACCGAGGGACTGCCATAACCTCCTAGCCCCGGGTGCCCACGCTCGGACAGAAATAGGAGAGAAATAAGCAACCCTTTTGCTTGTTGTGAATTTCTGTCAACTTCAGCCCAGCCCAGCCCTAGCTGAAAGGCCTGTGTCTCTGCAAAGCTGTACATTTAAAACCTGGGTTTATAAAGGCACAAAACAGCTTAAGGAGCAGTTTAAGGAATTGAGAAAAACTCAACATGAAGCACAGGAGAGGAAGGCACCTGGGAGGTGGGCGGAGACCAGGCCGCCCAGGGCCCTGCAGGCCTGTTCAAGGTTTGGGGTCCTTGTCCAAGAAGCAATGGGGAACAGCAAGGGGGTGAAGCCCCACAGTAGCAGACGAGTTCAGCTTGCTGGACCGATTCCTCCATCCGCTCTGCGCTGTGGAGAGCAGACAGCAACGAGACACAGAAGTCACACGTCGCAGGTACATCTCAAACTCCACAAGCTTGGAGGCAGGGAGGCCGGGCAGGAGGCTACTCCAGGGCCCAGGTGGCCTCAGCCAGGCCGCTGCCCTGTCTCCCATGCAGGGCTACCGCTACAGAAAGACCTCATTTGGCATTCCTCAGGCATGCAGACATCTGAAACCCAAATGCCTGCTCAGGCCCTGTAGAGGACGCAGGTTGGACGTGAGACAAGATGGGGGTGTTGGCAGCTGGAGAGCGTGCACCCCACCGCAGGGGCGGCCACCCTCGCTCTCAACCGCCCATCACCCCCTGCCCTGTGGAAGCCAGTCCCAGGGTCCCCGGGGCTTCCAATTTTTCAGAAGCGCGAAAGATGGATTTTTATAGGGGAACCTAATTTTATTTTATTTTTTTAGGCAGGCAGACCCTTCCTGTGCAAATGAAAACTTGTCCTCAGGCAGAAGCTGCCCTGCAGGCTGCCAGTTTGTGACCTCACATTCCCTTCCCGTCCCTCTCTTTCTGCTTCTCCCACGTCCACCACCAAAATTTAAAAGGAAAATTCGACAACAGGCAGCAGGAGGGGCTGAATGCAGATAACATTGTCATCGAAATTAGCAGCTCCAGGGCTGTAATCAGCTTGCTGGATGACTTTTTTTTTTTTATTGGATGGACAAGAGAATTTTGGAAAATAAGCACAAGGGAGAAATTGGGATTCCCCTCCTGAAATGGCAAGGAGGCTTCGAAATGCCAGGGATGTGCTACCTGCTGGCTTGGAGGTTTGGTCCCCGGCACAGGGACGCTGACCCTGCCTCGCCCGCACTCCCTCCTCCTAAGATCTCGTCTTCCCTGAGCTTGGTCATTAGCAGCTCTGCTCCTCTGTCCCTGAACGGGTCCCTGAAGGCAGCTGGCTGCAGACAGAGGTTACGCTTTGCAGATACATCAGCATCTCCAGCAACCGCCTACGGGGCCTGCCTGCTCCAGACACCGTCTGTAACCTTCTCCTTCCCGATTTACGATGACAGAACGTGGGACTCTAAGGAGACTGTAATCTAGCTGAGCAGACAGAAGAAGTGACACACAAACATTCCTCGGGTGTAGACCTGGCATCAGCCCGCAGCCCAAACCCGGCCACCACCTGACTCTGTAAGTGGCGCTAATCAGCACACAGCCGCACCCCTTGTGTCTGTGGCACAGACGGCTGCCGTCCTGCAACAATGCTGAGTCCAGCAGTCGTAATGGGGACCAGCTGGCCCCCAAAGCCTAAGATGTGTATTATCTGGCCCTGGATAGACGAGCTTGCCCTGGTACAGAGCAAAGAACAAGCCAGCATGGAGGGCCCACCGTGCGCCCGTTGCTGTGTCAGGGAAGCCACACATCAGATCATTGAACCCCAAATGATTCTTCAGAAGGAAGATTTATTCTTCCCCATTTCAGCAGAAAGAGGCTCAGCGAGGCTGGCTGACTCACTCGAGGACCCCACGGGGGATCAGTGTGCGCTCCCAGCTGAGCCCAGGCTTCCCCCTGGCCAGCAAGTCCCCACGGAGCTGGAGCTGCCCCCAGCAGAGCACTTTGAAAATTCAGAGAGGCATTTTAGGGGCACCACTGGCATTTAGAGGGCGAGGACTGGGGACACCAGCTGACCTGGCATGCACAGGACAGCCCTGCAGGAAGAATCACTCGAGTCCCCACGCTCCACCCGCCACTGACGTTGGTAAAATACCTCTCTCTGAGTCAAGGGAAGGGGGGATGGGAGAGGGTCCTCAGCTATGTTAGGATTTTCGTCAAGGCCAAGGTGGCCGATGCTCTTCATCCTGGAGGACCTGAGGGGACGGGCAAGGCCAGCCTGCCAAGGAAGAGGCGTCCTTGAGACCTGCCCCTCGTGTTCGGCCACGGTCATTCATACCAGTGCCGGAGACAGGCTCTTCGTCACCGGGAGCTAGAGAGAAATGGAACCCTCGGGGTGAAACTCAGGGGCTGGTACAAGCCCACCTCACTGGGGCTACTCGGAAGGATGCCCTTGCTTGCACCCAGGAGCACAGAGCACTTGAAACTTCATTACCAATTTTCCTGTGTCCTTGGGATCTGGTCTCAGGGACACGGCAGTCAATTAAGATCACAGTCCACCAACTTGAATGAAACAGCCCTGGGCCACCACGACACTCCCAAGCTCGGCTCATACACCGCGCAGAAGGAAACGGGCCTCGGGAGCAAAGCCATTACCGAGGGTTACGGTGAGGACAGCGCCGCCGCGGAGCCACCCCTGGGCCCGTGAGCGTCCCTGATCTCACCAGCGCAACTAAGCAAGAGCCACGAAGTGTTCCCAACTCCGTGGAGGGGAGGAGGAATCCGACATCCGTGACGTGGCGTGTTTCTCAGTGTGCACGTGACACACTGGTTGCAGTCACTCAATTAAACAGGTCTATGCGGGGGCACTTTGTAAGATGGGGCAGGCTGTCTGGGGATCTATTTTTAAGACAATGGCAGAACTGCTTTTATTTTTAAAAATCATCCTCCCTCTACTTCTGTGTATACATAAACCCAAAGAATCAGAAGCAAGGACAGGAACAGACACTTGTAAACCTCTGGTCATAGCAGCATTACTCACGATGCTGGAAGCAACCCGATTGTCCGGCTATGGACAAGTGGATAAGCAAAATGTGGTATGTATTAATGCAAACAACGGGACATGACTCATTCTTAAAAAGGAAGGAAATTCTGACACACGCCCCAGCACGCTGGACCTTGAGGACGTTATGCCACGTGAAATAAGCCAGGCACAGAAGGACAAATCCTGCAGGAGCCACTTACACGAGGTACCTCGAGCAGTCACATTCGTAAAGACGGAAAGTAGGATGGTGGCGCCAGAGGCGGGGGGAGGGAGGGAGTTCTCACCTAACAGAGTTTCGGGTTCTCAAGACAAAGAGTCCTGGATATGGGTGGCAGGTAGCGGTGACGGTCACAAGGCAGTCTGAAGGCACTTGGTGCCACCTGACTAGACACTTTAAAATAAGAAGGTAAATTTTATGTTATGTGTATTTTACCACATTTAAAAAAAACTAAAATGAACACACCATGCTTGCTAAGAAGCCAGTCACAAAGACTTACGTGATTCCACTTATATGAAGTGTCCGGAACGGGCCCGCGCAGAGGTACAGGAAGTTGCCGCGGGTTGACGGTGTTGATGGCTGACTGTCACAGGGTTTCTTTTCTGCGATGTTGAAAAGTGTTCTGAGATTGATAGTGGTGATGACTGAACAACTGTGAATATACTAAAAGCTCCTGAATTGTACATTTTAGAGGGGTGAATTTTATAGCATGTGAGTTATTTCTCAATACGGTGGCTATAAAAGTTGTGGCCAGGGAGAAATCACCCCTTCCTCCGCTCACTCTGCCTAAGGGTAAGGTGCCGGCTTCTTTTGTGTTTCCCCCTAGAGATCCATGTGCTCTTGCCTCTGGGCCTTTGCACATGCTGTTCCATCTGCCTGGAATGCCTTTCACTCCTGGCTCAACCCCACCCAGTGCATGGTTCACCGTCTCATCCTTCAAGTGTAAGCTTCATTTCTGGAAACTGTCTGCTCCCTGGGGGTGCCTGGAACCACCCCCTCAACCATGCCACCCCCACCCTCACATCCCCCGGCCAGAAGACTCCCCACGCTTTTCTGTGATGGCTTAGTTGTCCATCTGTCTCCCCTGCCCTCCGTGAGCTCCAAGGGCACAGGAGCCCTTGCCCTTGTGTTACACTCACACATTCCTTCCTTCCAGCAGTGACACTGAGGCCCCATGGTGCTCCATCATGCTAGTGAGCGGCGCTTAGCAGTTACAAGCTGGGGGCAAATTACAGACTTCCCTGCTGTGGCTCTTCCTCACCTATAAGACACAGCTAATATTGCCGTCCTCGTAAAAGCTGGCAAGCACACAGGACAGCGGCCTCAGTTTGTGACTTCGTAACAAATGGTAGGAAAGAGCCACATTTGGTGATGGACACAACATGGAACGAGGAGGTCAGGGCTGGATTCTGGGGTGAAATGGGGCTGAACGTGGGTTTTAAACTCAGCTAGTCTTTCAAGGATTATTTGTTGCACAGTCATTGTGTGCCAGGCACAGTCCCAGGCACCAAGGACACAGCAGTGAGCAAAATGGAGGGGACAGATTGCCCAGGGTGCAGTGACAGGCGAGGGGAAGGGACGTTCATTCACTCCACAATATTGACTGAGCCCCCACTTGGCTCCGGCCCCGCTCTAGGCACCGGGGTGACCAAGAGAGGGAAGAGCCCCCACCCTGCAGAGCTGGCCTTTCCAGTGGACGGACAGATGGAAAACTAACCTGCAAGGTCAGTTCAAATGGTGGCTAAAATTTACGAAGTAAACAAAGTGACAGGATGGGAAATAAACTGGAGGGGTGGAAGATTGAGAAACAGTCTTTCTGCAGAATGTCATTCAGGCTAATGAGTAAGGAGGACCCAGGCATGTGACGAGATGGGGCAGAGCATGCCAGGAAACAGAAGCAGCAGGTGCAAAGGTCCTGAGGCAGGAAACTGTTTATTCTGATGGGGCAGGGGTTGTTGATGGAACAGGGAGCAGAGTGCAGATGTAGCCTTGAAGGGTGCAGTGAGGAATTCAGATTTTATTCTAAGAGCAATGGGAAAACATTAAAGGCAGGAAAGAATAAAAAGAACTTGGGATGTTCAGAGAACAACAAGATGTGGCTTCTACGAGCACAGCACATGTCCTGGGGAAATGAGGGGGAAGATGGGACGAATTCAGGCCAGGTAATTTATATTCATACTGGCAGGACCAAAGACAGCAGTGTATTAGAGCAGCATGAGGAATGCAGCGTTGCGACATTACTAGGGCAGGATGGATGAGGCTGGGCAAGGCTGGAGTCAGGGAGGCTGGGAGGCGCTTCTATTAGATCAATTGGAATTGATGGAGTCCCAGGTGGGAGGGAGGGAGGGAGCAAAGCCTGGCAGAAGCGCATGAGGAACTGGGAGGAGGGAAGCCAGGCAGGTTTGGTCACCCAGCAGGGGAGGAGGTCCCGGATGCCCTCTGTGTCCTGCGGCACAGACTCCACACATCTGGAAAGAGGGAATCTCGTGTCTCTTTTTTCTAACAAAACCCATACACAGACCAATATTCTTAGGAAACCTAGGACATTTGGGGGATGAAATAAAGATTTTTTTTTAATCTCTCAATTCTTTAAAATTCTTTAAATCATTTCAGTATTCTTTAGTAATCGGGGAAGCCTGAAGGGAATAGTTTAATATCACATTGTGAAATGTAATTAAAAATCCCAGGCAATCCTTTACTTCCCCTCTGTGACCAAGAAAAACACCACTAGATGCCTTCTGTAGGTCACGTCCTTTCATCCGCACAATGACCAAAAGGCAGGCCTTAGTGGCCACTCCTGCCTTCTCCTTCCCCCAGCTGTCCCCACCCTCTCTCCGCTGACGGCCAAAAAACCCCTGCTAGACCCGCACCCCCTGCAGCTCCCATCCCATCTCTCTGCTCCCCTTTGCAGATAAGCACCTTCACAAAGGCGACCCCATTTGCTACTTCCTCATCTCCCTCCATTGTCTCTGGAGCCCTCTCCCATCAGGAGTTCTTCCCCACCACACCTGGGGACAGCTCTGGTCAAGGTCACCAACGGCCTCCATGTTGCAAATCCCTTGGTTTATTCTCAATTCCACGATGGGGGAAGTGGATTGGTTCAATTGACAAAGTTGTCCTGTGGGTCGAGTGCATGAACAGTGGCAATTATGCCCATTTTACAGATGAGCCTGACAACCCTGCTGCAGGACAGGCAGGTGACAGCCCCACACAGCTTCCCCAGTAGCCTTCGAGTCACATCACAGGCCCGATCCATGCTATAGCAGAAAAAGCAGGAGTCAGAGAAACGGTGGCTCAAGTCGAAGCGCCACTCACTGCTGCCTGGCCGTGGGGCCCTGAGCGGGTCACCAGCACCTCTGAGCCTCGGTTCTCAAATCTGTAAAACGAGATGCTAACACCGGCCCTGCCTTCCTCGTGAAGGGGCCGTGACAGTCCACGAGAGGATGCAAGTGTCGAGCACTTGGCGCCTCGGGAGCTGGCGGAGCGACTATGCTGATGACGGCCCGTCTGCTGCTGCACTCGGAGCCCACGGTGGCAGATACGCCGCGTGACGTCTCCACGCGGCCTCATCGCGGGCATTCCCAACGCCCACGCGTCCGTCCTTCTGAAAGGTCTGCTGCATAAAAGAGGTGGCTCTGCTTCTCTGGACCATTCTCAAGAGCCTCTCCCCACCCCACCCCACCCTCACGTCACCCCTCCGTGGAATTCAGGTCTCAAAGATGCAGACAGATCCTGCTAGCGATGACCAGGGCCTTGGAAAGTCAGACCCCTTGCTGTTCCTTCTTTGTAAAGGGTGTTTTGAGACATGATTAACAAGGGCTGAGACGAGAGGAAAGGACTGAAATGAGAGTCCCCAAGGTTTTTCTCTTTAATTTTTTCACCGAGTGAACTTTTTGACTGCATGCGACTTGGAACAAGTTCCCAGACCTGGGCGGCCGGCAAGCCATGACGAATGACGCCGCCTGTGCGAGTCCTTTTTTTATCCATTAACATCCTGCTTGTGCCCTCGGAGCAGGGCATGATGTATGGCAAGTGTATTAATGTTCTCCGCAGGGCAGGGCCTGCGTGCTTTAATAAGTGGCCAGAGCCTTCCCACCCCAGCCGGTCGTTTGCTACTGTGGACAGACTCTCGCTGAACCCTGGCCGGAGCCACTGTTGACAAGAGCTGATATTCACAAAGTACTACCAGGTGCCAGGCACTGTGCGAGGTGCCGACCATGCATGAGTTCTCTAATCCTCACAGATTACACTTTCAGGTCAGGATATTATCATCACTCCCATTTTGTAGCTGGGGAAGCTGAAGCTCAGAGAGGTGAAGTCAAACGGGGCCCAGGGTCCCTCGGTTACCCACCCTCAGTCAAGGCTGGGACTCGCACCCAGGCTACCTGCTTCCCAAAGCCACACTGCTTTCAACCACCCCACCAAGAGGATTCAGAGTCCAGTGCTCACTGTGACAGGCAGGTATGGTAAATGCAGGCCAGGTGGGGACCGTGGTGAACTGAGAACACACCCCCACCTAAGGGGAAGAGCGGCGACTCGGAGGTCCACGCAGTGCCACGCGTGGAGTTCACGTGCATTGGGCCAGGGAAAGGAGCCATCTCACAAAGGCAAAACCATAGGGACAGCAAACAGATGAGTGGCTGCTAGGAGCTGAGGGTGGGAGAGCGTTGACCACAGAGAGACAGCAGGAGGACATTTGGGGGTGACGGAGATGTTCTTGATGGTGGTGGTGGTCGCACCATTGGACGTTTGTCAATGCTCCTAGAACTGTCTGCTAAAGGGGGTGAATTTTACTGCATGCGAAGTAGATCTTCAATAAAGTGGGAAAAAACAACAAATCTGTAGGCTGGATCTGAGCTGCGAGCTGCGGTTTTGTGACGCCTCTCCTGCCCTCCACCTGGTAAACGCTCGTCACATGGCGCTGAGGCTGCCATGGGGTGTGTCTGTTGGGGAAGAGGGAGGGAAGGGGCTGACTCGCTGGGGCTTGTGTTCCGTCACCTACTCATGGATGACTGTGGGCAAATAGCTATGCCTTGCTAAGCCTCAGTCCTCTGTCAGATGGGGTGATGACGACTTTCTTTACACTGCTGTTGTCATAGTTAAATGAGATTCCAGGGGTGATGCTCCCAGCACACAGGGTATGCTCAAGACATTCGCCTGTGTCCTCTGAGACTTCCATGGGCTCCCAGGAGTCCCCTTTTGTGGCCACCTTCCCCAGGGGGCCCTCCCTGGTCACCGTAGCCCACTGGCAACCTGGGCAAAGGGCCCATGACTTGGCCATGACTTGCTCTTTCTCCTGCTAGCCCCGTTGGGAACCCAGAGTGACCCCATGGAGACCAGGTGGGATATGTCACTGCCCATCCCTGGCTGCATTATCACAGGTGAGTTTGTCAGACCAGCTGGCTGTGGGACTGAACAGGAAGGCAGAGTAGCACAGCAGCTAAGAGGGGGGCCCTGGAGGCAAACGGATGTGGGTTCAAGTCCTGACTCTGCCACTTCTTAGCTAAATGACATTGAACAAGTTACTCATGCTTTGACTTCTCATCTGTTAAACAGGGGTGAGAACAGCACTCAGTCCTCAGACTTGTTGGGAGGCTCACTGAGATGATGCTGTCATGCCTCGGCCACCGTGGGCTCAGTAGACTCCCCTGTACCTTCCCGATGGGGTCCTGGTGATCATCACTCTTCCCATAGCCCCATCCTCGTGAGTATTTACAAGGATTAAATACAATAAAGATTCCAGTGAGGCACCTGACACTTAATAGTTGCCTGATAATTTGCAGCTGTCATTGAGATTATCGTGACTGCTACTCATGAAAGGTCACACCCTGGAGGCATCAGAGCATGTGCAGAATGTCCCCAAATGGGACAGCCAGATCCTTGAGTCCAAAATGCCAGAAACACAGTCACTGCAACAACCAAAGGTACCTGGGTCCCACTGTCTCAGGGAGGAATCAAGCAAGATCCAAGGGCCCTAAATCTCCAGGAGAGACTAAGCTTTGACCCACCCAGGAGCCAAAGGACAAAACTTTGGAAACAGACCAAACCCCTCACAGGAGGTCACCAAGTGAGTCAGAAATGGAACCCCCAAAAGGACCCTCTCCTCCCAGCTCTGGGAGCTCTGACGCTCCTAGACTGTCACAAGCAGCCACCTCCGCCTTCACGGAGGGAACCCATCCATAGCAAGGAAGCCTCGGAGAGGAAAACCAGCCTATCAGCTGCGCTGACTGCCTGGAAGGAAATCTTCCTCCCTCTCTTCCATGGTTAACCAGCTGTGTGTTCTGTTCAGCTGGACACCCAGCAGGTGCTGACCTGGGCAACAGAACCACGATGCATTCTTATCTAACTACAGCAACATCATGCAAACCTGAGAGAGGTCTCCCGGGTCAGACATAGCACTGGGACGATGGATGGATCCCGGTTCCATACTCAGAGTTCCCTGGCTGGCTTCTTCCTCCTGGACCCAGGGATGGAGGGGGGTCCAACGCTCTTCCTCCCTCACCGCCGAAGTCATTTCCACCTCTGCAATCACCGGGCCCCGGCGCTGCCTTCCTCCCACCTCCAAAACAGTCACACGTGTGTGCACACACTCCACCCAGCTGGGAGAGCGAGGTGAGAGCGAGAAGGCAGGCTGCCCGCCCACGGGGGCTCTAGTTTGTCACACGTCAGGTGGGGAAGATGGGGGGATGTTTGGTTGTAAGCCACAACCTGACCATCTAAAGATATCCTTTTTTCTTATGTGCCAGTCTCCTGGGCAGCCCTGGGATGAGCCACGCTCTCTCTGGGCATCTCCCTCTGTCCTTTCAGTTCCGTCTAGCACCCGTCACTAGAGCCCGTCCAAAAACCACCTCCTTTGAGAAGTCCTTCCTGACTCTTTCACTGCTGATCTCATCTTTCCTCCAAAAACCTTTCTTTTTTTAAATTCAAGAATTTTTTAAAACCATTTTACAATGCCAAGAGCCCTGTGTCCAGCAATAAGTAAGACACATCTCTGCCCAGAAGGTGCTTTCCGGGAATGGGTACTGCGTGAGTCAGCCCCCATTCCATACTGTCTTGTGATGTCTCTGCCTGGCCGAGCGTGAGCAGGAGAGTCAGAAACATCCAAGTTCAAGTACGAGGTCTGCTTCCTCGTGTGACTTCCAGCAAGCCACTGAGCCTCTCGGACCCTCTCTTCCTTGCCTGAAAAATGGACATAATAGTACCTACTACTTAGGGTTTTTGTAACCAATGGGTTAATGCAGGCCAAGTGCTTAAAATACTGCCTGGTACATGGTAAGTGCTCAGTAAATATTTCTCCTGTTGTTGTTACAAAGGTGCTTGATAAATTGTTAGTATTTTTATTATTAAATTTTGATATAATGTTAAATCATTCGCTTCAGCTCCCTGTCAGCAGCAATGTTTCTCTGTCCCCTACAATGCCTGCCAGCAGAAAACAGAGCCATTAGGAACTCAATATTTGTTAATGGGGAATGAACCTGCTCTAGTTTAAAGATTAACAGCTGCAAACATTTTTCTAACAATAGCAGCCAACCTGTGTTGACATGAGCTGGCTTATTATGCGGCTTGTTATTCGTAGACATCACGTCACAGAGCCTTCGAAGGTGGCCGAGGAGTCTGTTCCTGGCCCCACGTCCCAGGCCACAGGAACACTTCCCTCCCTTCCACTCCCACAGCCTTTACGGCTTGAACCTCTCAGCCTTCTGGAATTTTTATGTCTCCCTTCCCAGCTCCTTGAGTGGATAAGAGCGCAGGCTCGGGAGTCAGACGGACTGGATTGTAATCCAGCTCTGTGACTCACTGAGTCAGTCTGGGTGTCTCTAAGCATCTTTCAAAAGCAGCTATCTGAATGTCTTCTCAAAATGTAACTAAAGATTACATGACGTAACACATCCTCGAGGCCTGGTACCGCTGTGTGAACACAGGAAATGTCAACGGTCATTATTGCCACCGTTGCCCCAGTCGGCGGTACCGGCAGTACTACAGCATCAGAGGACTCGAGCCTGCTTGTTGACAAGGTCTCCAGGCGATTCACACGCGTGTTCGGTTTTCAGAAGCGCTGACTTAGAAGGCCCATGTTGCAAACTCAAACGTCTGCTGTGGCTAGAGGCAGCTAGAATGAATCAGTGAGCTGATTACTAAGGGCTTTGAGCACATTGAGCAATGTGACCACTCACGGCTCCTTCGTATTGGACCAAAGGGGGACACCTGACTTCAGGTTGGAACACCCATTGGCTGGCGAGGAGCCAAACAGATCGGGTCTGTTACTCAAATCTGGGAGAGGAGGAGGGAGATTGCTGTTGGTCAGACCCAGGTGGGCCTTGGGTGGGACGACCAGACCTGGGCCCTGGGCACTCCCACAGTTGGGGAACTGAGCCGGAGACAGAAGCGGACATACAGGTGGCAACAGAGGTGGGCAACCCCGTGGCCGCAGAGTGACAGAGAGGAAGATAACGAGCTCCGGTGACCTGCAATCCTGGGGCGGGGGTACCTGACCCTCTATCCCATTCGACCAAACAGTCCCTCCAAGTGCCTCGAAATACCCTTCAGGCATGAGAAGGCAGGAATCAAATAGATCCCTTAAATGGAAAATTATGCAGTAGTTAAAAAAGAAAAGGATAATTACGTGTGCTAACACAAAAAGATATCGGAGGCCTATTTAAAAGTAAAAAGTTACTAATCCATATACATAATTTGATCCCACTTTCATCTCTGAGAGTATATATAAAGAACTACATATGACAACATGAATAAATCTTAAAAGCTAATGTTGGGCTAAAAAGAAACAGAACGAGATTTGCAGCACAAAGGCATTACTGTGAATTAAAAGCACACACACCAGAACGGTGTTCCGACAACACACGTGCACATCCGACACACACCCCGCACCCGTGGTACCCACGGCAGGGATGGGAGTGGAGTGAGCAGGGAGTATGGGCAGGAACACGGATGAAGCAGGAAACACAGATTTAAAAAGTAAAGATGAAGGCGCTCTGCGCGGCAAACAATGATGGCACGTGTGGTTGGCTGAATTTGAAGGTGACCCCCCGTGAGTCACACCTTCGTGTAATCTCCTCCCCTGAGTGCGACGTGGACCCCGTGGCTTGCTCCCAGCCCACAAAACATGGCAAAGGTGGTGGGCGAGTGTCTCCCCCGACTAGGTTCTGCTATGGCAAAGCTGTCAGGATGGTGAGCTCCTGACTACGACGGTTATGCAAGGCGCCGTCTCAGCAGGCTGGAATGGGAGATTCTCCTGCTGGCTTTGCAGACATAGCTGCCATGTGGCGACAGCCCTGTCATGTGTCATTAAAGGGCCATGTGCCAAGGAGCTGCAGAGGTCTCTAGGGACTGACAGTGATCCCAGCTGGCTGACAGCTGTCCAGAAAGTGGGCAACTCAGTCCTACAACCACGAGGAACTGAATTCTGCTAACGGCCGCACGCACTTGGAGGAGGACCCCAGGCTCCGGAAAGGCTCGCGCATCCTTGTGAGACGTTGGTCTGAACTCCTGACCCCAGGGGAGCTGTGAGGTAATAAAACTTACGCTGACTGAAGCTGCTAAGCTCGTGGTACTTTGTTACACAGCAAACAACCAATGCAGCTCGCCATGAAGTGGAAAATATGATTACCTCAACTGTCTGCCCCTTAGATAAAAGGGTAAAATTAAATATAAATGTTAATACGTGCACTAAAAATGATTTTTTAATTGGCTTCAGTGGTTGAGTCACTCTGAGTTCCTTAAGCTCCTTCCTCCTCCACGGGAACCGTTTTCCGTCCCTTTAATCATCTTGGCCACACTCCCCTGGGCCCCTTCCAACGTCTGTGTGTGTTTTTCTGGAGCAAGTGACCAGAGCTGGGTTCAGAATTCCACCAAAGGCCTGCCTGGTGCAGGGTGCAGAGGACGTCCCGGCCGTATCCCTCACAATCTTCGTGACCTCTTCCCAGAATCCTGCTGACTCCATTCGGGGACAGTCCCCAGTGACTACCCTGCCCCCTCCGTTGGAAGGGGTTTTGTCTGATCCACCCCCTGGTCCTGCCTCTGGATTGCTTTTGCGTGAGTTTTGTTGTGGCTCCTTTCTGGGGACTTAGGGATATTGTTTAGACTAAGTGACATTTGTTGAGTCCCAAGAACTTTGCCAGACCCTTCACCTATATTAACTTGTTTGGTCCTTCCGGCAAAAACCCTGTGGGGGTAACATTGTCTTTGTTTTATAGGTGAGGAAACTGAGGCTCAGCGAGCTGTGCCGTGTCCACAGTCACACAGCCCGGGAGCGGCAGAGCTGGGGTTGGAACCCACGTCCTCCCCACTCCATGTTTTTGCTCATAAAACAGCATAAATTCATTTCATTCTGGTTTTAGAATACCACTTTTTTGGTTGTTCAGAGCTCTTTAAATTCTGTTCCTGTCTTCGAGGATATTAATGCTGCCTGTTAAATAGCATCTGCGTGATATTATTAATAAGCATATTCTCAAATCCGTCCCCCAGCTTGTTAGCGAGGATGTTAAGTGGAAGAGCTCCCAGGAGTTTCTGGAGAGTCAATTACTATTTGGTTGAGATTCTCAAACTGTTTGTTCACGCATCTATCCATCACTTTGTGATATTTATTGATCGCTTCCTGTGCCTCTGCTAGGAGGTGTCAGCAGTAGCCCTCGGCCACGAGAATCTCACAGTCTAATTGAGCGACGCAGTCTGGTTAGGAACACATTGGCCCACAGGGTCAATAAAAATGACACAGAGAAATGTTGCTGGTAATATTATCTACAGCAGTAAACCCGCTAAGTATCAAATTAGTAAACTATAGTATGCCTATTTGATGGGAGGTTAGACAGCCATTATGACATATTTTTGTAAGCATTTGAAACACAAGGGAAAAATGACCAAATAATGTTAAGCCTGCAGTATTATCTACATGGTGTGTTTACAGGAAACCTCCTGCAATAGTGGATAATGGGGAAAAGTAAAATCCTAAGGTAAGCAGGTTGTGGTAGATAATGAAAATAAAATAAAATATGTAAGGTAAACAAATACCTTTATAAACATTAACTATGTAAAACCCAACAGGATGTCAAAGCTATATGGTAGATGAAACTTTGGCCAGATGTTTGGGTGGGCTGGACTGAGACTCAATATAGCAATTCAATGAAATGTGGACCAAAGACATCTTTTTCCAGTCAATTTCCCAAAACAAGCTGAAGCTTTCATTATTCCGAAGAACTCCATTTGCATTGAAAATGAGTGTCAGCTGTCTCTGAAATTACCATGGCCAGTTGGACCACACTTTGAGTCGCAAGGTCCTCTATAACAGCGGTCCTCAACCTTTTTGGCACCAGGGACTAGTTTCATGGAAGACAATTTTTCCACAGACCTGGGCGGGGAGGCAGGGGATCACCACCTCAGATCATCAGGCATGGATTCTCATAAGGAGTGTGCAACCTAGGTCACTTGCATGCACAGTTTACAGCAGGGTTTGAGCTCCTGGGAGAATCCAAGGCTGCCTCTGATCTGACTGGAGGTGGGGCTTACGTGGTGATGGGCGTGATGGCAGCGGCTGTAAATGCAGATGAAGCGTCACTCGCTTGCCCACCGCTCACCTCCCGCTGTGCGGCCCAGTTCCTGACAGGCCGCAGACGGGTACCTGGGGGCTGTGGACCACAGCGCTATAAGACACAGTCCTTGGCCTTAATACTGTGATAATGATGATATCACCAACTAGAGTGACAGCAAGGTCTTCTCTGATCGAACTTTTACAGTTGCAACCCCCTCAGTTCCTTACCCTCCTCCTGTGCCGTGTTTCCCCCAAGCTCTTCTCACCATCTGTCACATCGTTTTTCATTATCTCTAAGATGCCATTTGCTGGGAGACACACCATTATTTTATGTGCCACTAGCAGTGGGAAAAAAAAACGTTGCCAATTAAATGACATGAGGCCTTCACAATAGTCCTGAATCTGTTACATCAGCCTCTCAACATGTTAAACTTTTCTTTCATCTTTCCAAGGGGATCTGGCCTGTGTTTGCTAGAGCTGATGGGTTAGAGATCCTTCAGCACTTAATCATCACATGCAACACAGTTGCGTCTTCCTGGAGTATCGTCCGGTTACATCCTATAAAGCACGTGGGTGTTGTTTACAAGAAAAAAGCGGAATTGTAATTACCGCTCTCATGATGAACGTTCACTTCACTAACAAATGCCCGGCCGCTCTCTTCTCCTGCCTTTCTGCATAATAATCGCGCTGAGTCACATGAATATGGTGTTAAGACGTTTTAAATGGAAATTAAATGCAACACATGTGGTTCCAACAGTGCACATGACTCAACAAAAGCGACAGCCACATGAATGAGTCGCACAAGAAGAGGCAGTGACAACCACACCATGACTATCTCCCCCTCAAAAGCAAGGAGGGGACAGCAGCTCCATCCACTGCAAAATGCACTCCCATTTCAAAGATATCAAAATGTGGGCGGGCAGGGGGGCTGTACTTTTTAATTTATAAAATCGGGCATTTATGTTACTTGTTTTCATCCACTGCCCCAACTAGAATGAAAGCTCCTTGAGGTCAGGGATTTTTATATCTCCTGTTCTCTGCTATATTTTCAAAGTCTAGGACAATGCCAGGGATAGGTCAGTCCGTATTTGCTGAGTGAATGGTTTGGCTCTGCTCTGGACCTGGCCCGACATTAGAATTGACTTTATGCGTGTTGTATTCTATGGACAGTCCCAAGTCCAGGTTTTGCTACTCAACTGTGCTCATCTTATTTGCAATAATTTGGCACAGAGATAGCTCATGAATCAGATGTCACATGGAACACTATGCCAACATAAGGACTTTTACATACATGTTACACTTGAAGTTTTTGTTTTTTTAACAGGTTTTCATTTAGGCTTCAAATACAATCGTGGACCAACATTTGTTGAATGTAGTGGTTATGATGTTCAGGGTGTATTGTGGGTTCTCAGGATGCAAAAAGGCACAAGGCAGGAGAGAGTCAAAGTGTGTTTCTAAAAAGACAAGGACCCCCCAAGGCAGGGCTGGCCACACCTGCTGTCCCTGCCGTTCTACCTGTCCTTACACCCTCAAAAGAGGACCCTGCAATCCACCCCCAAAATAGCCACAGCCTCTGTGGCAATTGCAGGACAAAGATACAGGGGGTGACGTCCAATGCTGAGCAAATCTGACTGTAATTCTAGAACCATCCTTCACTTTTAAAAATGTCAGGTCTATTCTGCTAGAGTCAGAGCCTCTTCCATTTCCCACGCTGCATTTTCCCCTCAATTGATTTGCATTTTATAATTGCAAAAATGATATGTGCTTGGGAGTCTATAATTATTTTAAAATTAAAAGCTAAAAAGTGATACATGCTCATTGAATTAAAATCGTAAAATTGAACAAGTAGACAAATTTGCAGGGAAAGTTCCCGTCCGCCTCTCAGGGACAACCCATTTAGTCCGTTATGCGCCTTTCCAGAACTTTTCCTGCACATACTCAGCATGTATATGTATAAATTCTCCTCCTGTAAAAGTGGAATCGTTCTATACACACCATTCTGGGATAGACTTTCTCCGTTTATCGAGGGCATCACATCCGTATTCATACCCATAGCTATACCATGTCTATCTATAGCTACAGCCATAGCTACAGATACTGGCTTTTTTTTTCCTTTATAAATCCTTCATTGGAAAGCTACCTCGTTCTTTCTAAAACCTGCGTAGTGTTCTGTTGTATGCATGTACCCCAAGTTTATTCAAACAATTCTTCCTTGCGGGTCATTTCCCGAGGAGGCAACAGACACGCACATATCAATTTTGCCTTTTGTGCGGATTTCTGTAGGATGAACTTCGAGAGATAGAATTTGTGGTCAAAGTGACATTTGCATTTTTCAGTTGATGATACCGATCAATCACCCACCAGAAAAACTGCCCCCGTGTATCTCCTTTCCTTTGGATGCCTTGAAGTAGTCATCGAGCACCTTCAGGTGCTGGGAATGCAGCCGTGAACAAAACAAAGCTCCTGCCCCCTGAGGCCTGCGGTCTAGAGGAGGAAGGGGGCTGGACAATAGGAATAAATACCAAGGCTGCCACGGACCAAGGTGATCAGGAGGACACAGCAGGCTAAGGGACGGAGAGGAGCTGGGTGAGCGGGGCCACTGCGGATGAAGCGTCCAGACAAACGCATTCCCACCGAGAAAACGGGGCTCTCCCCAAACCCCACCAATACGCCACCACCATGGTCTTCCTCTCCCCACCCCCACCCGTCTAGGATTCAGGTAAAATAGATATGTATTACGAACACATTTGAAGTAAAATATCTTTTCCCACGTTGAGTGACCATTTATAATTCTTTTTCTGTGAATTGCCTGTTCTATGGCCTTTGCCCATTTTTTTCTACAGTGATGTTTAATGTTCCCTTACAGATTTGTCAGAACGCTTTGTATTCTATTTTAAGGATATTAAGACTTTGTTGATTAGGGTGCCGATATTTCCCAGATTTGCACTTTTTATTCTAACTTGATTCTCATGTCTTTTTCCACAGAGAAGTTTAAAAGTTGTATGTAGACAAGTTTTTCAATCTTTTATTATTTGGGATTTTGTGGCTGTTTATGTGGTCTTTCCTGGCCTAGAATGACATGAATACTGTCCAAAATTTTGAGTACTTTTTTATTTTACTATATTTAAGACTGGGATTTTTTTTTTTTTTGTGGTAGGGGGTGTACAGTATGAGGTGGGAAACTTCACGTTTTTCCAATTGTTATGCCAAGTATTCTAGCATCATTTATCGAACAATAACTGGGTGGTTATACTGAACTCCGGAGCTGGACTATTTCAGCTAGAAAAATAGCTCCACCCCAACCGGATTTGGGACCTCAGAGATGTCGCTTAATCTCTGTGTCCCAGAGCTCTCATCTCTAAGTGGGGACAGTACCAGTATCTATGCTTAGGGTTGTACCTGCCTACAATGGGCCTATGACACATGGGAGTTCGGTGAGGCTCCAGGTGAGTACAAGGTAAACGTTACATCCACACCTGAGTAGGACACGCATTCCGCTCAAATCAGAACCTGCTTCAAACAGAGAAAGGAGGCAAGGGCGTTCTAAGAAACACGAACAACCGAGGAACGCTGTATTCCCTTTCTTAACAGGTGTGACATCTTCCCAAGTCAGCCAACCCCTTAAGCTGAAAATGACGCCACAGAAGAAGACAGAAAGACCGGGCACCCCGCGGTTCCTGCTCTCAGTCCCCGCCTTCTCATCGGTAAGCTGAGGGTGGAGAGGTGGAAGAGCGTGCGTACAGCGAGCAGCTCAGCGAAGGCAGTGGAGTCGGTTTTGTGTGGGTTTCCACTCCTTGGCAAGAACGAATATATTCATGGACAGGCTACAAGATAGGAGTTGTGTATTTCACCGATTCCGCACACAAGCTAACTGCTCTTATATTTGCATTCTAAATGGGCACTGCACAAAATAAATGTATGCACAGTAAAATGTATGCTAATGTAAAATTTAATTTTTTTTCTTTACTCAGAATGACGTCAAATAGCAAGGATGATAAAACCCTGGGTTGGGAGCAGCCGGCACAGGTCGGAGGAACCCGTGCTCCTCAACCAGGTCTCAGGGAGGGGCATGACCCTGACCCCAGCTCCAGCCCTGCCGCCCTGCAGACATCCACGTGGCACAGGACTTCTCCAACGAAAGCCTCTTCCGTCACTGCCATTCTCCTTGCCGAGCCCCCTAGGCCAACAGGAGCTACCCGCAGGGCCGGGGACTCAGACGCAAGGATCGCCTTCCTGGGAGGACGCCGCGCAAGACTGTCCCCACCCCGACCCCAAACTCCCCTCGCTCTGTGGCCAGGGCTGTGGTTGTCTATTCCCAGACCTGCTGCTCTGGAAACTGCTCCACATCGGTCCCTCTGAGACAGGGACTGTTCCTACGCAGTTTTCAAAAGTACGAGCTAAAAGCCGCAAGATGCTATCTGCCCCATTCATTGGGGAGCCTGGTGGACCCCGGGGATTTCACGCTTTCCACCCTTCTCCTCCTTTAGCCACATTCCCTGCTATCAGTCGGCCTTTGAGCGGGGACGGGCTCCAGCCAGCTATTTGTGGCTTATCTTTGCTGGAAAGACTAAAGAAAATAGTCCGCATCCAGACGCTCCACTCGGCGTTTTTCCCTTCCAGATAGAGAGCAGCAGTGTTCATTTCCTTCCACCGCTCTCTCACCCAGCATCATGAACAATGCGCTTTTGTGTTCTTTCTGTCCTTTGCAGAATCTAACCTCCCTAGTTTCACCCTCCCACAGGGGTGCTATTTTGTTAAGCGCCTTTTTAATTCGCCAGGCTTCAGTGCACTTACCTTGGCATTCCGGCTTGCCCTTGACCTCGGCGTGACGCTGTGGCTTAGCCAGGTGGTGTCCTGCTCCCTCCTCTGCGTCTTGCACACCCGCAGTGGTGACCACTCCACACAGGCACAAAGATACTACTGGTGCCTGGCCCTCTCTGCATGTCATCTCATTTTTTTTTCTCAGAGCAGCCTTATGAGAAAAGAGATTATGACCCCATTTCACAGAAGAGCAAACCAAGGCACAGAGAAGTCAGGAAACTGTTCGTGGGTGATGGGGTGGGAAACAAACCCCACCAGGCCCTCTGACTCCCAAGTCCGTGCGCCTCCACGCCCTGCATCATTCCCCCCACGTGTGGGCACGGATGCAGCTGAGCATCGCCAGTGGGCCGGGCACGGGGCCCTTTAACAACATCTCCTCCTGGCCCCTCACCTGTCCTGCATTCTCCACGGAATCCTTTTGCTCTCCTGCTTTACATAGTGACATTTACTGGGTACAGATTTAAGAACTCCTCTTCCTCTTCCTGGGTTTTCCCTTCCAGCCTACGGAACTCCACTTCAGTTGAACCATCTCCAGCGCGTTCCCAGACCCGGAAGTGCCTCAGAGCACATGGGGAGCCCCCCTGCCCAATACAGATCCCTGGAGCCCCAGACCACCCCTGGGGGAGACTGGGAATCTGCGTTTTAAAGCATAGCCAGGATTTGCCCGGCCCACACACCAGCGTTTGGAAGCACCGACTGCTTCAGCTTCCTGATGCTACCTCGACTGTACTGTGCACAGACTCACCTGAGGACCTTCCTGAAATGCAGTTTCTGGTTCCGCAGGTCTGGGGCTGGGCCTGAGATTCTTCATTTCTAACAAGCTCCCCGGTCATGATGACATGGCGAGTCCCGAGGCCACAGTGAGGGTTTAGATCAGTGATTCTCAGCCCTTGCTAAGCATTGGAGTCACCTGGGGAGCTCTTAGATCTAAACTGCCTCGGCCCCACCTGCAGAAATCATGCAGTTGTCCTAGAATCGAACCAACGTCCCTCAGCTCCGTGGTGCGCTGCATCCAACTTGCAAAGGCCTATTGTTACATCTTTAGGAATTTTGTGAACCAACTGATAACCTTAGCCATTAAATTATATAAACTTAAAATTAAATAAATTATGGTAAAAACAAAGATAATACCGAAAAGCCATCATTTCCTAATCATTTCACTACATTTCACTGCTTCTGTGCTGCTGAGGTGCTTTGCAGGTATTGTACCTGTATGGTGGAAACACTATAGAATGGGGTGCTACTGTGTCTCCCTTCTCAGCTCTGTGCCAGTGCCATCAGCCTTGGGGGCAGCACTCACAGGGCAGAAACCGAAAACACTGTGAATCAGGGTTTACTTTCCCAGAAAGCTAGTGGTTAAATATTTGCCAGTGCACCTGCAGTCCTCACCTGCCTGCATGCATCATAATTACCTGGGGTGCTGGATAAAAGTGCAAACAGCTGGAGTCTAGCTAAGACTCCCTAAATCCAGCTCTCTTGGTGTGGGACTTGGGGATCTGAGAAGTTTTTAGAACAAGTGACTCAGGGGATTTCTTAACTACAGTGAAGTTGCTTTAGAATAATGATTGAATCTTCCTAATTAGCAAGGCTCAGATTGGATTAAGACATTGTCCTCGCTGGGCGCCCTTTTCTTTATGCTTTAAGAAATTACTTCTAGTGCCTTTTGAAAAGGCTTTTTATCTGGGACCCCATGAGTTGTCTGGGCAGAGCACTTCGTCCCCCAGACACCAGCAGAAAGTTGCATGAGGAAGTTCAGTGCAGTTATGTCCTTTAATTGTTCCTGTTTCTAGCACCACTCCCGGAGGCATCAGCCTCTGATTTTTCCCTAATAAAGGTGGTGTGTTGTTTAGAATTTTCCATGCTCTAATGTCTCATCAGGCTCATGGCCAAGCCTAGAACCTTTTGAGATAGTTGGAAAAAATTGAGTCAAGAAACTAGGTTATAAACAAAACATTCTTCCAGCCACACACGGTGGCACATGCCTGTAGTCCCAGCTACTTAGGAGGCTGAAGCAGGAAGATGGCTTGAGCCTAGGAGTTCGAGGCTGCAGGAAGCTATGATTGTGCCTGTGAATAGCTACTGCACTCCAGCCTGGGCAACATAGAGAGATCCCATCTCTTTAAAAAAAAAAAACAATAAAAAAACAAGTTCTGCCAAACTGTATGCCCTGAATCTTAATTTAAATTCTCCAAGGTTTGCCCATCCCTGGGATCATGGAACTCAAGCAAAAGTGATGATTGTGAGGAATGATCCTACAACCCTTAATGATGTGTTTCCTGCAAGCCAGCACCTAACCAGGAGCTCAAAGAACAAAACCGAAGCAGCCCCACTCAACACGCCAGGCACTGATAAATATGGACCACAGCCAGCGAGGCTGGCAAAACTGCCACTTCCTCCCTGAGCTTGGTGAGAGTTTGGGAAACAGCATATGACAGTCATAGAGGCAGTCAGAACTTCACTAGGAGGTAGAGGGGAAAGGAGCCCAAGCCAAGTGATGCCCACCCAGAGATGGCAGGGAGAGAGGGAGTAGCTTTTGGCAGGAACACGGTGGACAAGCATGGAAGATGCTGGACAGAGGAAGGAATGGACATTTCTTGAAGAGTCTCCAATGTTGACCTAACTCTACTGGGTCTATAGTGCTGGTTCAGCGCCTGGAATCCTGCCACGGCATTTTCTCACCTCTCCAATGGTTATTTCTCAGATCAACAATGACCGGAGGTGGAATCTGTCCCAGCTTCAGCCACCTCCAGCCCTAGCTCTCCACTGGACTCTCCCCAGGCAGCTCCGACGATGCTGCCAATATGCCATTTCTGGATTATTGATTCTTGCTATTTTTCTCCATTGGTTCCAACAAGGCAGGCGGTGCTGTCGGCCTGGCGAAGGAAAACAATCAATTGGATGTCAGTATTGGGAATTTGAGAAATACAGGTGTTCCTTGACTTACAATGGCATTGCATCCAAATAACCCCATCGTAGATTGAAAATATCATCAATTAAAGGTGCATGTAATGCACCTAACCTGCTGAACATCATAGCTTAGCCTAGTGACCCTTAAATGTACTCAGAATATGTACATTAGCCTACAGTTGGGCAAAATCACTGAACACAAAGCCAATTTTATAACAAAGTTTTGAATATCTCGTGTAATTTATTGAATACTTACTGAAAGTGAAAAACACAGTGGCTGTAGGGTACTTGAAATACGGTTTCTTCTGAATTCGTATCACTTCACAACATCATAATGTTGAAAAATCATGATTAGAACCATCGTCCGTAATGGTAGCTAGTACTACTATTTATTGCTCCAAGGGTGTTAGGCATTGTGCTGAATATTTATATTCTGAATCTATTGGCTAACATTTAGGGAGTATTTACTATATACCAGGCACTATGTTAAACACTTTTACATGTATTAACTCATTTAATTCTCTCGAAAAACCTAAAAGGTAGGTACTATTCTTATCCCCAAGTTACTGATAAGGAAATTGAGGCATAGCAGCAGGAGAATTTCTCAAAGCCACGTAGCTAAGAGGTGGCTAAACCCAGGACTGACCCAATACAGAGCATCTTCTGCCACCTGAGGGGTAAAATACACAAACAGGCACAGAGTGAACAGGGGTCTGAGAGACTAAAACAGACGCATTTGCACAGCCATCACTATGTCCTCTAAGCCAGCTATATCTTTCTCCACAGAACTCATCACTGTAATAAGAATTGTTCATTGTCACGATCCTACCTTCACGGGTCAGCTCCCTGAAGGCAAAGATTTTTTTCTTCATTGCCATATCTCCAGCTCCTAGAACAGTGCTGAGCACATAGTAGGTGCTCAGTTAATATTGGAGGAAGGAGGGAGAAGGAGAGGTCTGGAGGGAGGGAGGGGAGAAGAGGTGGAGGAATATTTGAGAACATGGGGCAGTGCTTGGAGAAAAAGAAGCTCTGCAGACAGTATTATACGGGAAAAGAAGGGACAGGCAAGTAGGTCACAGAATAAGCCACTGGCCTCAGACCTGGGTAGGGGTACAAGAAAAAAATCACGATTTGATTGCAAACAAAAGCCCATGAGACCACATCAAAGATGATACAAAGAAACCCACAGTCGGCCTTAGTCTAGGGGAGACAACAGGGAGTTGGGGAACAGCATCTGGAAACTTAGGCTCTTTCTGGGGGGTTGCTGGGGGAGGATAGGAGCCATGTTCAACTCCAGCCAATATTTGCCACATAGAGATGCAACCTCCAAATCATATTTTTGTGAAATAGTCTAAATTTTTATGTTGGTACCAAATTCCAAGTTATTGTTGTTATTTTTGTTAAGTGCTATAGGAATGAGGTAGGGTGGCATGGTCGGACCAATCCTCCCACACATATTATAAAATCTGAGCAACATATTTAAAAAGCAAGTACTTGAAGGCTCTGGAGAACAACCAGCAACAGACAGAAACTAGAGGAGACTCTGTCCTTAAAGACAGGAAGTTAATGTTCGGGATTTGCATATATGTGGCTTTTTGCCTAAGGAAACTTGCCAAACCACAAGCAGCTAAGAGTGACAAAAAGCTGCAGTTTTACTGGCTTGAGGTGTCAAGGATAGAGTTCAGGGCTGGAAGAACAGAAATTTTGGTGGCAAATCCTGGAGAGAGGGAGAGCTGTGGCTTGAATGAGCCCTGACATCTGTATAAAAAATGCACCCAAATCCTTGGTTGAATACAAAACTCCACGTGTATCAGGGAAAACCCAGGGGCTATAGGGAAAAAGCATTAGCTGAGAGAACTGAGAAAAGTTTTCAGTTCCTGCTGACTATGAGGGAGGCAGTTCAGAGTAAGAGCCCATCCAAATTAACTGCCTGCTAGGAAAAAAAAAATCACTCTTCCGAGGAACACAACAGAATCCAGAATCTCTGCAATGTATCATTCATGATTCCAATTTGTGAATCATAAGGTCATTAAATATACAAAGAAGCAGGAAAATGTGGTCCATCATCAAGGAAAAACAGTTAATAGAAAATGATCCCAGGTGTTGCAAAGATTTCAGGCAAGAAATTTAAGGCAGCTATTCTAAATGTCAATCTGTTCAAGGAATTAAAGAAAATATGCACATAATGAATTAACAGATGGAGAATCTCAGTAGAAATTAGAAACCATATGAAACAACCAAATATGGTTTCTAAAGCTCAAAAGTACAATAACAGAAATAAGAGCCTTGCTAGATCAGTGTAACATCACATTAGAGGCAGAAAAATCACTGAATTTGAAGATTATTCAATAGAAAATACCCAATATAAAGAAAATAGAGACAAAGATGTTTTTTAAAAAATGAACAGAGCTTCAGAGACCTGTGGGACAACTGCATGTGGTCTAATATACATGTAGGTGGAGTCCTAGAAGAAAGTATGTGGGCAGATGAAACATGTGAAGAAATAATAGCCAAAAATTTCCCCAATTTGGTGAAAGACATCAACTTACAAGTCCAAGAAGTTCAGCAAACCTCAAAGAAGATAAATGCAATAAAAACTATACATAAGTACATTACAGTCAAATTCCTGAAATCCAAATATAAAGAAAAAATCTTGAAAGCAGTCAGAGAAAAACCAAGATATTTCATACAGGAAAATAATGGTGTGAATTATAGCTGACTTCTCCTTAGAACCAATGAAGGCCAGAAGAGAATGGAGTGACATCTTTACGATGTTCAAAGAACAAAATCTGTCCACCCATAATCTTAGCAAAAGAAATGATCCTTCCTTCAAAACCGAAAGCAAAATAAAGATTCCAAGTACACAAAGACCGAGAGAATTCATATCCATAAGCTTGTACTGTAAGAACTGCTATGGAAAGCGTTTCATGATGAAGAGAAATGATACCCAATAGTAATAACTCAAACCTACAGGAAGGAGTGAAGATCACCCAAACTGGCATACGTGTTTCAAACTGCCCCAAGGGCACCATCTCGAGAAATATGTGAAAGAGAAATCAGATGAAGGAGGCATGTGTGTGAAATCTTGTCCCCCGAACAAACAGTAGAGATTTAATCACCTCTAATATCTGCCTTGCTGCACTGTTGTGACGTTCAAACATGCAACAGCTCATTGGAAATGTTTGAAGCTCTTTAGAAACACGAAGAACTACTATGAGGAAGGGTCCCTCCCGCACACATACTATCTATACTATTTTCAGGGTGTAAACATCAAAAGGGCGACCGGGTTAAAAACACTTGGGATTGGTGAGGATGTGGAGAAATCAGAACCCCTGAGCACTGCTGATGGGAAACAGTGTAGTGGTTCCTCAAAAAACAAAATACGAGGTTACCACGGTCTCCAGCAATTCTGATTCTAGGTACATACACAAAAGAATTGAAAGCAAGGACTCCAACCAACGTTCACAGCAGCATTATTCACAGCAGCCGAAAGGCACAAGCAGCTCAACCGTCCATTGTCAGAGGATGGGTGAACAAACTGTGGCGACCCCATGCAACGGAATGCGACTCAGCTCCAGCGATGAAGGAGAGTCTGACACTAAGGAAAAGGTCAGGCACAGAAGGATGAATATTGCATGACTCCCTTATATGAGGTACCTAAATTAGTCAAATCCGTACAGACGGAAACTGGAATGGTGGAGGGAGGGAGGGAGGGGAGTTAGTGTTTGATGGGTATAGAGTTTGGGAAGACAAAATATTTCTGGAGATGGATGGTGGTGACGGTTGCACAACAACATGAATGTGCTCAATGCATTGCACGCTTAAAATAGTGAAAATGGTAAATTACATTGTACTTTACAATGGTAAAGTACAAGGATGTGAATGAACTTAATAAACTGTACACTTAAAATGGTAAAATTTTATGTATATTTCACCACAATTTTTTTTTAAAACTTCAAAAAATCACTTGGGATGCCCCAAGACATAGTGGGTTTCTTAAACTGAAATTTCCCTGGGGTGTGGACCCCAGTGTCCCAGATCTCAAGGCCAGCCAGACGTCACTCAGAAGGCTCAGGGCAGAAGGGACAGCAACTCTGTCCGGGGTCTAGAAAGAATCAGAGGTGTAGGCAACCACGTGTGGTCATTTCCTCTTTCTACAGCCTCCGTCTAGGCACAATCCCATTTTGGTGGAGTCCAACGTACCCCCTCCCTCCCACGCCAGGCTCCCACATAATAATAGTATTTATTAATACAGCCACTTACTGGGTGAACGCATTTAATCCTCACAACTGCATGTAGTAGGTACCACCATTGCCTTAATTTGACAGATGAGGAAACTGAGGCACAGAAATGTTCAGCCATTTGCCCGAGGTCACTCGTGTGGTTGGGGACAGCCATGGGGTGCAAAATGGGCTGACTCTGCAGCTACATTATGAATCGTAACTCCTGTTTCCATTCTGAGATGAGCTGGCTGCGAATCTCACCCAAGAGCGAAGGGCCTTCCAGAGGCAGGTGAGTTTCTGCCATTGATCTGTTTGAGTTTTTTGTGAAGCCGGCTACAAGGATGCCAACATCAACCTTGGCTTCCTTGTGCTGAGTGCTTCCCAAGTCCCAGACACCATCTCCTCTAATAGTCACAACAGTTCTGTGGGTGGGAAGGTATTGCCTGTTTCACAGATGAGGTCAGTGACACTCATACTGATTAGCTAACTTGCCTGGGTAGCTGGGGTCAGAAGCCAGGTCCTGCTCACCCCAGAGCCTCGACCCTTAAGTCCAGCAATGGTTGAGCAGGGCCAGTTTTGCACTTGGTACTTGGCAATATCGAGAGACATTTTTGGTTGCCCTAGGGGGCGCTTCTGATATCTAGTGGGTAGAGGCCAAGGATGCCGCTAAACATCCTACAACACACAGGACAGTCCCCACGGCAAGGAACCATCGACTGAGAATGACAATAGTGCAGGGGTTGAGACACCTGCCTCAACTCCAGGCTGTGATCAAGAGCAGTGCAGGGGACCTCAGCTTTAGGATTTTAAAATTTCCCCCAAAGCCTTAAAATACACACGGCAGCACGTCAACCGTGGCTATCTCTGGGTGGTGAGAACACTGGTGAGTTTTACTTTCTTCTTTTGGCAAAACTGCATTTTCTAAATTATCTTCAATGAATATGCATTAGTCTTGTAATCAAATAAGTCTCAGCTTTTTAAAGAAGTCCGCGGGCTCCGAGTTGGAGAACCCTCCTAGGTTACCATCTCACTGTGGGATGCCAAGTTTCAGGAGGGCGGATGCCCACGCTGGGATCTCACCCTCCGAGCCTGGCTCCTGGTGGGTAACGTGGAGACGATAACCTCTCGGGCCTGCACCGTGGTACTTATTCTGGGTGTCTGACCAGGGCCCAGCCACTTCACTGAACCTCGGGAGGGAGAAGCAGCTTTACCCAAGGTCATGCACATGGTTGGTGGTAAAACTGAGACTCGACCCAAATGCCTGCTCTCCACTTCCTTTCCGCACAAGCCTCTTCTCAGCTCCATGGGAGCCGTGCAGTAAGGACCCAAGTAACGGCAGCCTTTGCTATTCCTGCCCGCAGAGGAGGCGCTTTGCAAAGGCTGCCTTTGTAAGACAGTCGAAGACTCTCACGTACAGCGGGTATCCTTGGAGCTCCTCAGGCACAAGAGCTGTGTCTTTTCTCTCTTGCTCTTCTCTTCCAAGGCCCGACGGGATCTGGGCACAGACCACCTCCGTAATCAACATCTGGCCTGGATCAAGGAAGCTCCCTCTCTCAAATCCTCCCAGGCAGGGGCTAAAGGCCAGGCCCGGAGGAAAAGAGGAAGGAAGCAAAGCAGGAGCTCAGAGGAGGCCGGAGCTGCTCTGGCTTCTCCCCGCCTCACTCGGGAAGGAGGGAGCTCCTCTGGTGCGAGCCCCGCCCTCGTCGGGCTGCAGGCTGAGCTCAGGGGAGCCCCCTAAAGGACCTGCTGCTTCCCCAATGTTGCCGGTCGGCTCTGGGGTGTGACCCCATGTAGGCAGCATTGCCAGAGTTGGCGTGTGTTGTAGTATGTCCCATGCAATATTTGGGACACACTCATACTGAAAAATCATTGGCTGTTTATTTGTTAATTAGGTATCCTGTATTTTATATGGCAACCTCCCTATAACCCCTTGAAGTCCGAGGGTGAGGGAGGAAAAGGGCTGGGACCTTTATCATGACAACTCTGTTTGGACTGGCTGTGATGACCCCCTTTTGTGCTGGGACCCAACACTATGATTTCATATCTTTCTTAAAGGCACGTTTGTTCACTTCCTTTTCATGCATGGTATCCCCCTTGGCTCCCCATTTCCACGGGCCAAAGGCTAAACCCTTAGCCAAGTCTGTCCTGAGCACCACTGTCCCCAGCGCCTGGACGCTGGGGTTGGCAAACCCCTGCTTAAACAGCAGGGGTGGCAACGGCCCCACTGCCAGCAGCCTCCTCTCACCCTCCCCCCCCCCCCCCCCCGCACATCCTGCCAGGAACGCACTGAGCTTCCCTCACTCTCTCACTCTCCACCACCGCCTGCCTCTGAGCCCCCCGCCCTCCCTGCCCGCAGCTCACTCTCAAATCTTGGCTTTTCCTTGACTTGTACTGGGCTTCCGTGGTGTGAAGAATGCCTGACCTCTCTGGGTTCTCTTCAGACCCTCAGTGGATTGGATCGTGTCCACCCACGCTGGGGAGGACCATCTTCCTTACTCAGTCACTGATTCAAACGCCCATCTCTTCTGGAAACACCCTCACAGATGCGCCCAGAAATAATGCTTTACCAAGCCAGCTGGGCATCGCTTGGCCCAGGCAAGGTGACACATGAAATTCACCATCACATGGAGGATGAGGAGGAACCAGGCAGGGGAAGGGGGTGGGGCAGAGGGAGGGCAGAGGGACAGCCCTTGCAAAGGCAAGGAGGTGAGCTTCAGACAAGCCTTCTGTGAGTGCTGAGGTGCCTCAGTGTCCCTGGAGCACAGGCTGTGCAGTGGGGATGGGAGACCTGAGAGGTTGGGGTAGGCACTTGACCTTGAGGGCAGCGGGAGCCACACGAGGCCGCTGTGGAGACACAGCTCCTGCTCCCTCCTGATTCATATGCTCCCCCTCGCTTCCCGGCCCCTTGGGGGTTGCCTGGGGCCATGTGACTTCTTCTGGCCAACGGGCTGTGAGCAGAAGCAAGATGTGTCCCTTCTGGGCTGAAGCATTTAAGAGCCAGCGCACAACCGGGGGTTCTCCTGCCCTGCCACGGGGACCCTGGAGCCACGTGCAGCCGTAAGATGGAAGCACACAGAGATCTGAGTCACCATCCAGCAGGGAGCTTCCCTGGAGAGGCACCAGATCTGGATCCACAGCAGACTTTGTGTGAATGAAAAGTAAACCTCTAGGTTAAGCCACAGGGATTTCGAAGTTTGTTTACAGCAGTGTAGTCCAACCGAGTCTGGACTAACCAGATCAGACGGGACAGGTGTGGTGACTCATGCTTGGGGAGATGCTTTGGCTAGACAGGCTGAATAGGTATCAGATATTTAGGTTTGGAGTAAATGTCTGCAAATGAGTTCATTTCCATTGGGATTCGGTTCCAGCCTCTGCTCCATAAACTGAAACCTCTGTCTTGTACTTTGTGGGTACACAGCGAACAAGTGGTAAACAAGGGAAGAACGGAGACTGGACAACCTCCAAGCCGGCCTTGACTCAGCCTCCTGTGGACAAACACGTGGAAGGCGCATCCGGGGGCTTGTGTCACCCCCTGGTCAGCCCCTTTCTCCTCTGCCTCCTGGCACGAGCACTTACCCCAGGCTCCGTCACAGCCTGGAGGGGGCTGTGCCCCCCAAATCTGGCCAAGGAGCCATGTCAGCAAGTCTCCTTAAAGGCTGCGGAAAGCGGATCTCAGACCAAAGGACACAGACTTGCAGACAGAGAGCCTCTCGCCTGTGTCCTGCCTCCTGCCTGGCACGCAGGGGATGGGCAGAGACACTGCGCCTGGAGCCAGGGCAACCAGGGCTGTGAGAGGACAAATCCAAGGTCAACCCAGAAAGGAGTCTGGGAAAGGGTTTGTGTCCCTGATGACATTGTTACGATATGAAATATCTTTGTACTTCTGCTGCCCAGACCTCTTTTCAAGACAAGAGTAAATATTCTCATTCTTTTAACTGTTACTCAGGGGTTTTGCCACTGGTAACCAAATGCACCCTAGCGGATAGACATTTCTCCTTTAAAAATACAACCAACCAATCAACCAGTAGTGTAAATGCTTACCTCAGCCTGGGAGGCTGGCTCCCACCAACAGTTCAAGGGAAAATAAAGCCAGTTGTCTCCATAAGCTTGTTGTCATATCCATCTCGGACACATCTGGGGCCCTACTGATCTGAATTCCTCAGGGATGGTTACATTTACTTTTTTACCGTCCTTGGACCATGTGCTTTGAAACCCTGACAATAAAGCATTTTTGACATTCCATCAGCAAGAATTTCTCAGTAGCCATCGACATAAGCCGATTCTGGAAAACTTACGTGGAGAAACAATGGGCTGAAAGAGCGTGGGTGTAGCGGCATACCCGCAACAGCCGGAAGGTGGAAACGACCCCGATGCCCACCTGCTGGCGAGTGGTAAATGAATGCAGCACGCATACACACGGCTATTACTCAGCCTTAAAAAGGAAGGAAGCATCAATAGGTGCTACGATGTAAGTGACCCTTACACACAATTTGTTAAGTAAAAGAAGCCAGACACAAAAAGTCACATATCTCATGGTTCCGTTTATATGGCGTACCCGGAATAGGTACATGCATAGGGACAGAAGGCAGTTCCGTGGCTGCTAGCGGCTGGGGAGAGGCGGGAACAGGAAGAGATTGTTTAATGGGCAGGGGGTTTCCTTTTGGGGTGATGATGACGTCTTGGAACTAGATCGAGGTGATGGTTGCACAACATTGTGAATATACTAAATGCCACTGAACTGTACTTTAAAATGGTTAGTGTCATGTGAATTTTCCCTCAATTTTTTAACAGACAGATTAAACTGTTAAGATTTTTCTAAAAGGAAAAGGAATATGGTCTGGCCCAAAAGATGAAAGAAAAGCTAAAAAGTCGGGCTTGGGAAAGGGCAAGGCCAGGCAGCCCCGCAGGCCTGGGTGGCGGGACTGAGCAGGGGGATTCTCTGCAAGGCTTCACCTGCCATGAGTCAGCTTCAGCCGTTTTTGGTCCTCGAGTCAGAGACCCGGATGAGACTCAGGCCCATACCCTCCCTTGGCCAGGAGAGCGCGGGAAGCCTGGATTGACAGTCTCTCCAAGCTACACAAGAGAAGAGAGATGGGAAGAAGTCCCACGTCCCCAGCCCGAGACTGGGGCGTGGATGGGCACATGGTCCAGACAGGACCAACCCAATCCTCGCAGGAGCTCCATGGAAAGAGCCCTCTGTCCCCCGGAGGCTGCGGGAGGCCACGACCTCCTATCTGCATCTGAGCTGAGGGTGGGCTCAGAGCCACCCGAGCCCAGTGGACTGAGCGTGCGGGAGGGGAGGTGCCCCAAAAGGAAATCAAGATGCTGCTTCCAGAAGAAGAGAGAATGTGGGCTAGACTGGTCAAAACAACAGATGGTCATCACAGACATTATCATTGGAAGGTTCCAGAACTGTGCTGACATGCTGCCAATATCAGCCGTGGGTCTCTGAGTGATCC
>CAUYRT010042398.1:0-38533 GCA_963574885.1 Lepilemur ruficaudatus
AGAGATATTAAATTCTCAGTTAAAAATCTTTACATAAAGAAAAGATACAGGCTCGGGTGATCTCACTGATGAATGGAACCAAACATTTAATGAAGGAAAAAATACTCATTCTACATATATCCTTCCAGAAAATAAAAAAAAGAAATGCTTTTCAAAGCATTTTCTGTAGCCAGCATTATATTGATACAAAACTAGATGAAGGCATTGAACACTAAAAAAAATGAAATAAAATAAATAAAAGCATAATACTAATATCTCTCATGGTCATAGATATAAAGATGGTTTTTAACAAATTGAATCTAGTAATTTATAAGAATAATGTCATAAACAAATAGAGTTTACCCCAGAAAAACAAAGTTTGTTTAATATTTGAAAATCAATCACTATAATTACATATTAAAAATTAAAAACCATTTGCATCAATTATCACAGTAAAGGCAAAAAAAAAATTTGACAAAATGTAACATTTCTTCATGACAAAAACTAAAAATAGGAATTTTCTCAATTTGTTGAGAGACATCTACAAAATATCTACAGCTAGTACGATATTTAATGGTGAAAGACTGAGTGATTTGACATGTGGAAAGAAGTATTTCTTCCACTGCCTTTTGGAGATGATATTTCACCACTTCGTTTCAGCATCTTACAAGAGTTCCTAACCCATTCTCCAAGGCAAGAGAATGAAATAAACAGATTGGAAAGGAAGAAGTAGAGCTGTTTTTGTTGACGTGTAACTTGTTTGTCCATGTAGAAAAATTCTAAGACATTTACAAAAGAAGATGCTACAGTTAATTAGTAAATTTAGCAAGGTATCAGAGTACCTCACTGATGAATATATAAAAATTAACTATATTTCTATATCTAAGTAACTAACAATTGAAAATTAGATTTAATAAAAATAAATCATTTAGAAGACATCAAAAATTAAATTCTTAAGGATAAATATAACAAAATATGTACAAGATCTATACACTAAAAGCCAGAAAACATTGCTGAGAAAAATTAAAGATGATCTAAATATGCAGAGAATTATCCCATGCTCACAGATCAGAAAATTCAATATTCTAATGATGGTGATTTCACTTAAATAGTCTGTATATTCAAAGAAATCCCAGTGAGAATCCCAGCAAATTTTTTGTAGTAACTGTCATACTGGTTTCAAAATTCATATTGAAGGGCAAAGAAAATAGGATAGCAAAATAATATTGAAAAAGAAGAATAAAATTAGAGGGCATACACTACCTAGTATCTAAGATTGACTATATAGATTCAGTAATAAGAGTATGGTATCAGCGTAAGGATAGATATATAAATCAACAGAAAAGAAGACAGAAATAAATGTGCACATATATGCTAATTGGTTTTTTACAAAGATACCAAAGTCATTCAATGGGTAAAGGATAGACTTTTCAACAAACGGTCCTGAAATTATGGAACATCCAAATTAAAAAAATAAAAACCTCAACTTTCATTTCAAATAAAATATAGCATTTTTAAAAGTATCATAGACCTAAATGTAAGAGCTTAAACTTTAAACTTCTAGAAGAAATAATAGTAGAAAAGTTTGAGCCATTGGTTAAGTAAATATTCATTAGAACACAAAAGTACATAGAAAATGGATAAAATGGTAATCAACAAAATCTTTAAAAATAGGCTCTTCTAAAGACACTGTTAAGAAATCAGAAGGCAATCCACATATTGAGGGGAAATATTTACAAAAAAAGATATGTTAAATTCCTTTTACTTAGAATATATATTCAAGTTTTACAACTCACTAAGACAAGTAAACCATAACAAAATGAGTAAATTATCTGAATAGTCATCTTACCAAGGAATAGCAAATATGTACTACATGAAAAGATATTCAGTATCATCGCTCATTAGATTAAAGCAAATGAAAACCTCACTAAGGTATGGCTACATACCTACTAGAATAGCTAAAATTACAAGACTGGTAGTGCTATGTGTAGAGCAACTGAAACTCACATGCATTGAGGTGAGAGTGCAAAATGGTAAAATCACATTGAAAGGCATTTTGACACTTTTTTATAAGGTGAAATATACACTTACCGCATGACTATGCAATCCCATTCCTATGTATTTATCTGAGGAAAATGAAATATAAGATTTTAACCAGTTGTTCAAATTTTATTCATGATAACCCCAAATTATAAGCAACACAAAAGTCTATCACAGGTGAACAGATAATCAAAATGTATTATATCTGTAGAGTGGTACATTGTTCGGTTTCAAAAGAACAAACTACTAGTACACACAACAGCATAAATGGATCTCAATATCGTTATGCTAAAGGAAAGTATGTGTATATAAGAGAGTATATATTCTATGATTACATTTATTTTAAATTTTAGAAAATGTAAAACTATGGTAGCAGAAAGCAGGTCGCTGATGGCTTGAGGTAGAGATCAAGAAGTTACTACAAATTGGCAGAGAGCTCCTTTTTGTTTGATAGAATTACTCTAAAACTTGATTGTGCTATTATCTCTCCAACTGCTTATACTTGCCAGATAATAGGTAAATTTTATTGTGTGTAAATTTTTAAAGCTAACCAAAAAACAAACTATCAGACTGCACAATTAAAATTAGTGATTCTTATTGTATATTAATTATACCTTAACTTACCTGATCTAAAAATTATGAGAAACAAGAATGAACGGGAACCTAAGTATATTTTCTGTCATGAGAAAAAATAAACAAGAATCAAGCAGAAACTATACTTAAGGATATAACAGGGAAAGCATTCCTAACTAGATTGAAGTTGACAAAGATTTTCAAATAATCAGTATAAATAATAAACATAGCTCTATGCCTACACTAGGGATATTTAAGCATTTGGGGGCCATGAATTCATTTATGCCAGTTAACAATCTACTGCCTCTCAGCTCCAAGTTCACCTTTCATTGCCTGCTCTGCAATAACGGAGAAGGACTCTAAACAATTCTCTTTTGCCAGGTGGCTCAAATATCAAGCTTTGTCAGAAGACACTGGCGAAAACACTCAAGAAGGAAGAGTTTTCTTGCCCTATTCAGGTGTGTTCCTCTAAGAAAGCTCCGTCAGTGAATTCAGGTTTCCTGTACTTAGATCCTGTAGCACAGGAGGCTTCTTCCGTGCCCAGCATCAGCATGGTGGTCCTGTGGCCAGTGGCACTTCCCATCAATGGGTTCCCTGGCACCCATATGGGTAGCTTTGCAAGGGAGTGTCACTGGCCCAGCACTTCCCACATAATAGGAAAAAATATTTGTAAAAGACATATCTGATACATGACTGTTATGCAAAATTTACAAAGAATACTTAAAACTCAACAATAAGAACACAAACATCCCAATTAAAAATGAGCCAAAGACCTTAACAGACATCTCACTGAAGAAGGTACACAGATGGCAAATAAGCCTATGAATATATATGTTCCACATTATATGTCATCAAGAAAATGTAATTTAAAAGAACAATGAAATACCACTACACACCTATTAGAACAGACAAATCCAGAACATTCACAACTTCAGATGCTTGAGAGGATGTGGAACAACAAGAACTCTCGTTCATTGTGGTAGCAATGGAAAACCGCACAACCACTTTGGAAGACGGTTGAGAGGTTTGCTATAAAAGTAAACATACTCTTACCGTATATTCCAGAAATCATGCTTCCTGGGATTTATCCAAGGAAGTTGAAATTTTATGTCCACACAAAAACCTGGTGCCTGGATGTTTACAGCACACTTATTTATAATTTTCAAAACTTGGAAGCAACCAAGATGTCTTTCAGTAGGTGAATGAATAAATAAATGGGTACATCCAGATATCAAAATATCATTCCAAAGAAATGAGCTCTCAAGCCACAAAAAGACATAGAACAAACTCAAATGAAAGAAGCCAATATAAAAAGACTACATATTGTATGATTCCAATGATATGACCTTGTGGAAAAGACTAAACTGTGGAGACAGTAAAAAGATAAGCAGTTGCCAGGAGTCAGGAAAGATGGAGGGATGAGAATAGTCAAAGTACAAAGAATTCTTAGGGCAGTATCTGTATGGTACTATAAGGGTGAATATATGTCATTATACATTTGTCCAAACCCACAGAATGTACAACACCAGGAGTAAAACCTAATGTAAACTATGGACTTTAGGTGAAAATGACTTGTCAATGTAGGTTCATCAATTATAACAAATGTACGACCATGCGTGGGGGACTGTTGATAATCAGGTGCAATGCAGGTGTGGGGGCAGGGGATACACAGGAAATTTCTATACCTTCCACTCAATTTGGCTGTGACCTAACACTGCTCTGAAAAATAAAATCTATCTTTAAAAATTCATTAAAGTACATAGAATTTTTAAATTATGTAAAATAGAAAACTATATAAGAATGTTTAAAAAACAAATTGTAGTATTATAATGTTTGAGTTTCTTTATACTACATTAAAAACATACTATATTTTCAAAGTAGTGAAGAGTATAACTATTTCAAGAAATTGTCAACTCTGATGTGATACAAAAATATGAAAATATTTTACATTTCATTCTAACAAAATTGCAATATTAATACAACTCTGGTTCATTGCCTATATTCATAAGTGAAGAAAGTGCTAAATCTTTATTAGAAGTAGTAATCATTTAGATGTGATTTTTTCACATCCAAATTCAAGAACATCCTGAATTCTATACACAGACTATAGCTCTTCTAAGAGTCTTAAGAGTCTTACTTCCTATACTGTTAAGACGCTAGACTTAAGAAATCTTGCCTCAGTAACATTAACACTCATTTCTATCAATGGTGAGATTTGTGTTTCTAATAATCGTAGGCTAGATAATTTAGGACAATGATCATGCCAAAACAACGAAGTAAGTTGAGTCAAATGTAAAAATCATCTGTGGAAAGGCATTGGAGTGTTTAATAAGGCAGTGCAGAATCATGGGGTCAAAAATATGGGGTCCCCCATAGAAGTGAACCTGATAATTGAGGCATTTCCTTGTAAGTCTCTGCTGATGATAGAAGAGGTGACAAAAAGGACAAGAAATTGAGCATAGATTTTGACTGACTTATAGTCTTAGGGGGAGAAAATTGGAGTTCGGGGACTTCTAAGTAAGAGAAGCAGTAGTAAACTATGGAGGCTTTGGGTTGAATTGTGAGAGGCTGGGGTGAGTAAGGAAAAACAAGCAACGGCATGCCCTTACAGGGAATAAACACACCTCTGAGCCAACTAAACCCCTGAGTGGATGGAATTGATCAAGAATGTTGGCGCCTAGCTAGTCTAGCCACTGGCCAAATGCAAAACAAAATACTCTCACAGAGGACAAAATCTTCTATATCCTCAAATGGTCCCTGTAATTTTTCAGTACCTAGTATTCAATAAAATAACCAAGTATAAAAAAAAAAAAAAAACACATGGTGAAAAAACAAGCCAAGCAGCAAGCAGGCTATAGAAACAGACGTACAGGTTCTCCAGGTGATTGGAGCCATCAGGTATTAATATTGCAATAACCACACATATTATGTTCAAAGGAATAAGAGACATTTGCAAATGTCAGCCATGTGCTAGAAACTTTTTTAAAAAAACAAATGGAAATTCATAAAGTAGGAAACATAATAAATTACATTCTCTTCTTCCAAAATATCAAATCAAATTAAATTTGGAAAGGATCTGACTCCCACTAGTTTAAATTCTATCCATTCAGTAGGCCAATTACTGTCCAGGATTTCTGTACCCTTCACAAAAACAGAAAATAAAACATCCGTATTCATCTAATGAAAATGCAAGAGCATATATATGGTACATCATATATTTTAATTAGCATTTGTGATAACCAGGCTTATCTTGGCTTTTTTTTTTAAATGATTTCTTATTTAAAAAAACTGTTATTGTCTCTTTACTCTGACAATTCGTCATTTGTACAAGCATGTTGAAACACCACATTGTCTCTTCTCGGTCCCACCTTTTATTTTTGCCACACCTGCGCTGACCTTGCATATAAGCATCCTCTTATTTCAAGCAGCTACAACTTGACAGGGTTGGGCTTGGGTCCTTTCCAGGAGGGGCTGCTTCCTACCCTCGGGACTTGTCTGACTGTGGGAAGCCTCTCCGCATTCAGCATGCACAGATATGCGGGGCAGTTACACTCAGGGGACACCCTTGACCAACAGGGGACAGGGGATAACTGATCAAAGCTTCCTCCTTTCTTCCTGCATGCAGACAGTTCACAGAGACATTTCATGAGGCTCCTTAGATGGCCGTACAGGAGCAAATACTAGTTGCCTTTAAGGTGGCTGACTTGATCGTGCATCTTTTTGTGACTTTTTCTCCTTCCCTGTTTACTCCACCTGCCCTCAAACCTACTCCCTGGGAGCACAATTTTAAATAAACTACCTTAACACAAGCCTTGGATTCTGACTCTGCTTTTAGTGGAACCCAGATGTTTTAATACCTAGCAGATCAAAACAGGTAGAGCAAACCAGTTCACTTTAGATGGGAATCCTATGACAGCTTGCAAGCTGTGTGACCAAACTTACTTCACTCGTTCCTTTAATCATCTTAGTAAAACTCAACATTCTCAATGTGTCCACCTTTTATGCTTTGTTTACAGTTCCACCAATTTCTGCACCCCCCACATACCTGAGAGCAATGTTCTGCCACCCTACCTTACTCAAATGCATAATGCTTGCCACACTGTTCCTGCTTCCTAAATGATATTCCATGCTAGGGGCAAACCATGACCTAGTTTTGTTCAAAAGGATAACAAGAACAAGATTTCAGTCTATTCTGTTTTCTTTTTTTCCCCTCTTCTACTCACAATTTTGAGATATCAAATAAAAATATGTTTAATATAGCTTCATTTAATTTGAATATCTAAACTTCAGAGCAAGATCCTATCTCAAAAAAATAAAACACTTTACAACTTTATTTCATAAATGAAGACATTGAAATTCAGAAAACAGAATTGCATTTGGCCAAAAGCACTGGGCTGGTTAATATTGGAGCCAGGATATGGACTCAAGTCTTCCACGTGCAAAGCAGATTAGTGTTCAACCAGTGCCATCCAATGCTGTAGTAATGTCTATAATCAGAACTCATTTCTCCCTCCAAGAAACCCTGGCAAGAAAAAAGAGAAATCTATCAGACACTTTCCTCCTGAAAGAGAGGGAGCATGAGAGAAGTATGTTTGATTTTGTGAACAATGCTGTCATCTTTGTTGATGGTTAAAACCAGCATTTTAGAGTAATCAGAAGTCTATTCCCGTCCTCCAAGAGCTTTGTTTATTGGCGAGTTTCTGTGCTATCCTGGAAGTACAACAGATGCCTGGAGTGTCTGCCATGAACTCTGCATACATTAGTATGCTTGGCAATTAGAATTGCCTGCAGGTCCCCACAGATGACTTCTGTTCCATTTTTTTCTTGATATATTCTACTTTCAAGATGAAATCTTCAACAGTGTCACCCCTACCTGGCACAGTGTCATTGTCATCAGACTCCATGTTTGGCAAGGTGGAACAAACAAATTATGATCTGACGGTAGTTACACAGAGCCCCGCTCCCTTTGCCAAGAAGAATGGGAAAGGAATTCAGAGACTGCCAAACAATCCCATTTGGTTGGAATGTGCATAAATTAATTTGTTCCTATACCACTGAATAATGTCCCCTCAAAGACTGGTGAAAACAATTTTTTTTTTAAATCAAGAATTTGTCTGTGTGTAATTCCCCAGTTAGAGCAATGATCCAAAATGAAATTCCCAAAGTCAACCTAAAAAAATCTGTGTCATATTCTTTCAGCTTCTAAAACCTGTATGTGCTTTTAAATCTTTTTGGGTTTTGGTCAGTTTGATTTCATAGGTGACAAACTGCAAGTCATCTTTAATTTACACACTTTAGTAAGACATATCGATTCATTCTTCAAAACACCTCAAATCTTTTCTATTCTCGTCACCTCAGAGGTTGCGTTCTAATTTACTCCTAACAGCTGGCTAAAATAATGCTACAGAGAAGATAAACATTTTTAGAAAGCAAGCCTGAATACTCTTGGAAATTGTATTAAAAAAAAAAAAAAAACCTGTACATGGCAAGAAAAATTGCCAATGGCAAGAATAAAATCATAGATAAAATACGGTTTCAGGGGATTAAAAATTTTAAATATTAGCCTAAGATGGTATTTAAGGGCTTGTTTTACTCATCCTTTTGGGTTACTCATTTCTGAGTGCTCCCATGTGCACACGTTCAATGGGCATGGTAATAAAAGCTCATTTTTCTTTTTTCAGTCTTTCCTCAATGAGCCTAAATTACAGAGCCCTAGCTGGAGAGCCTAAGATGTGTAGGGGGGAAGTTTTCTTCACTACAGCACCTATACACAAACCAGTTTGTTTCTTACTGTTAACTCATCATATATTTAATATTATGGTATTTGATAATCTTACTTTAACGTCTAATCTTGAACCTAACTTCAAAGACCAGCTGTTGCAAAAATAAGCCCTCGTTTACCTGCTGGAGTACAATGTCTTTATGGTTCTCAATTTAGGGCTTATATCTAAAGCCAAGCTTCTTTTCCTGTCTGTCTTATCTTGATCTGCCTGTCATACCTACCCAACTTGGAATAAGTTGGGGCTCTCATCCTAATTCATTTTTTTTTAATTGAAGTATAGTTTACATATCATGCCTTTACTCCATTTTAAGTGTACAATTAAATGATTTTCAGTGAATTTACCAAGATGTAGAGTTAATCACATAAATCAGTTTTAGAGGAATTCCTTTCCCCTATTGAGACCCCTAATTCCGCTCCCCAACTACTTTTCAGGCATATCCCACCCCTCCACAGTGCCCACCACGTCACTCAGACGTGGGCTTACCGCCCATGCCCCAATTCCCTAGTGATGACTCCCACCATTTGCTGGCAAGGATGTGGAGAGATAGGGACATTCTTACACTGCTGGTGGGACTGCAAATTGGTGCAACCTTTGTGGAAAAGAATTTGGAGATTCTTCAAAGAGCTAAATATAGAATTACCATACCATCTAGCAAAAGCATTATTAGGCATCTACCCCAAAGAGCATAAGACAGTCTATGATAAAGACATCTGCACTCGAATGTTTATGGCAGCACAATTCACTATTGCTAGGTCGTGGAAACAACCCAAGTGCCCATCATTTCATGAGTGGATTGTTAAAATTTGATATATGTTCACAATGGAATATTACTCAATTTTAAGAAATGACAGTGACCTAATTCATTTTTAAACGATTCTATTTGAAGAGTTCTTCAAGGTGTGCTTCTCTCATAATTTTGCGTGTGGAACATAGACCATCCCAACTACACCCTCTAAATTTAGTGAAAATATACTGGCCTTTTCCCTATAGTGCAATAGTAAACAAATAGATAATTTGCTTTAATTATATAATCACTGCTCTCACATTCAAAAGTCTTTAGTGACTCCTCTTTGTCTATAGGAAGAAGTTCTGAACCTAGCATGGCACACCAGGTCATTTGCCAACAAAACACAGCCAATTTTCCCAGCCTAACGGGCTTCCATTTCTTCCAAGTCATGCTTTCATTTAGTCATGCTGGATTTCTTGCTTTCCCATATAGTCTTCAGATTTTCATTCTACCATTGTTTTCAACATGTAATTGTTCCCTTTTTTCTGTCATTAAAATGATGAGATTCAGGGCACACTACCCCAAACTACTGCACCTTGCCATGTCAGAAAACATCAGAAGCAAGAAGGCCATTCTCACCTTCACTTCACCCTTTTCCCCTGAAGCAGGTTACAAATCCAAGAAGATTGCTCTCTGGTCACTCCTGCTCTTCTCCCCAGAAGCAGGTCACAAGATTGTCATTTGAGAGGTGCCTTCTGTATGGAGGAAGGGGTTCCCTTTGACCTTCTGAAGACTGTTGAAAAATCAATTCACAAAAGATGGATTAATTGTTGAAAAGGCACACAAATTTATTTAATGTGTATGCATGGGAGCCTTCCAAATGAGGGCCAAAAGATGGGAGGGAAATTGTCTATTGTTATGCTAAATTCAACAAAGTATGGGCAGCCATGTAAAAATACACTTGGACAAAAATGGTATGATCTAATGTTAATAGACTGAGTGGGGAAACCCAGCAAGGCCTGTCTGTCTAGATTCTACTTTTCCTCTCTGAGCAGCATGCCTTCCTTCTGGGAGTGCGGTAGGACCCCCTCTGGAATGGAGGCCTTATATCTTACAGTCAAACAGCTAACATATATATGAATGAAGACAGTTATCATGGAAAACTTCCTTTTTAATTTATTTGTTTATTTTTCACTCATTTATCTAACCAATTATAAAGTTAAACTAGCTAGATAATTAACAAACATTAAATTATCTCCACTATGTGAAGTGTATACTACTAGACATTGAAAGGCTAAAATTGATTACATAGTAAATGAAAGAAAATATACAGATATCTACACACAAGTAATGTGAAAGTTTATAAAATACAAAGGAGAGTATATATTCAATTGAGAGAAAACAAATTTTTGGATAAGATGGAGCTCAAACTGGGTCTTGAGCTTGTGTAGTATATCTTCAAGTAGTATCAGTGGTGAAGTGTTCAGAAGGACAGCACAGCAAAAGCAAATATTCAATTTTACTAAATGTAAGGTACAATTGGAAATAAGGCTAAAACATAATTTCTATCCAGACAAGATATTTCTCTTAAATCTGAGCAAATAAGCTTTGACTTTATTTAATAGGCAATGCAGCTCTCCTTCAGGAGAGTGTCTTGATCGGACAGTCCTCTTTTAAAATTAATATAGAATGATTTACAAAATGGCAGATGGGAATAGCAGCTTTTTGTTATCACTTTGAATTCAGTAGAGGAAGAGAAATGCCCAAGGTCTAACACTGATTGTTATTACACACATTAGCCTATTTTGGCCTAACAATCCTGTGAGTCGAATATTATCCACATTTTACAAAAGAGGAAATTGAAGTTCACAGAAAATCATTTCCTTGAGACACACGATTGGTGTTTGGCTGAGCTAGGATTTGAATGCATATCTAACCCAGGATTTGATTTCTTAAACACTACATTATACTACAAAAAGTATTGGCAATGAAAATGAAAACGGGGATAAGCAAAACATTCCTGAGGAGAATATACAGAAAATATTAATAGTTATTAACAGTGAGGGGAAGATTAAGGAAAAGGCACATCAAAAATTAAAAAGCTGCTTGCTATGTGACAAAAAACCTTTCAAAGGCAGAATTAATGTTTTCAATAAATAATTAGAAATTGTCCATTAGTGGTACATAATTCTAACTTTCTTGTAACAAGCAAAAATGTTTCTAGAGAGACTTGGTTCAGCTTTATCAGTATATACTTGTGATTTATATCCATGTGAACCCATAATCCATGATAAAATCAGCTTGTAGTAGGCTGCCCTTATTCAATATTTTAGTTAATCCTCTGAATAGTGATTGTATGATAAAGGTAGAACCTCTCATCTCTTCCACACTTTAGGGAATCAAACTACAGTTGACCCTTAAATAATACAGGTTTGAACTGCATGGATTCACTCATATGTGGATTTTTTTCAATAAATATGTTGGAAAATTTATTAGAGGTATGTTATAATCTGGAAAAACCTCACAAACTATGTAGACTACAAATACTGAAAAAATTAAGAAAAAGTTAGGAATGTCATGAATGTATAAATATGTAGAGATATTAGTTTATCATTTACTACCACAAAATACATAAAAATCTATTATGGAAAGTTAAAATTCGTCAAAATGTATACACACAAACCCAGACCATATATAGTATAATACCGTTTGCAGTCTAGAAAATGTAAGCAAATGTAAAGATGGAGCATTAACTCATACCTGCATAAAATCAGCATGCTGTGCACACTGTGCTACTGTAATAATCTTGTAGCCACCTCTTGTTGCTATTGCGGTGAGCTCACTCGTCGTGAGTATCTGCTTAAAACCTAGTGACACTAATCACCTTTGTGTGAGCAGTTCGTCTCTCCGGTAAATTGTGTAGATATTGTAGTAAAAAGTGATCACTTGTGTTCTTATGTATTTTTCACTGTGTTTAGTGCAATACTGTAAACTTTAAAAATCATCATGGGACCCATATGAAGTGCCACTAGCAAAGTTGGAAGTGCTCCTAAAAAGCAGAGAAAAATCATGACATTACAAGAAAAAGTTGAATTTCTTGATATGTACTGTAGATTTTGAGGTCTGCCCACTGTTTAAGATAAATGAATCCAGATAAGGAACACTGTAAAAAAAAAAAAAAAAAAAAGGAAATTCATGAAGCCATCGCTGCAGCTACTCCAGCAGGTGTAAAAACCTTTTTTATCTTGTATTGAAAATGCAGCTTTTATGTGGGTGTAAGATTCCTATAAGAATGGCATGACTATAGGCTCTAATATGATTCAAGAAAAAGTGAAGTCATTATATGACAACTTAAAGCAAAAGGAAGGTAAAGAATTTAAAGCTGGAGAATTTAATGCCAGCAAAAGATGGTTTGATAATTTTAGAAAGGAGTTTGGCTTAAAAAATGTCAAGATAACAGAAGAAACAGCTTCTGGCAACCAAGAGTCAACTGGTGAGTTCCCAGACTCCATTAAGAAAACCATTAAGGAGAAAGGATATCTGCCTGGACAGGTGTTTAAGGGAGGTAAAAGTTTTTTTATTGTGGAAAAAATCCACAGAAAACATTTATTAGTAAAGAGGAGAAGTGAACACCAGGATTTAAGGCAGGAAAAGATGGGCTAACTCTATTGCTTTTGTGTAAATGCAGTCGGGCTTATGATCAGGACTGCCCTTATCTGTAAAGCTGTTATCTCTTGAGCCTTGAAGAGAAGAGATAAACACCAGCTACCAGTCTTTTGATTGTACAACAAAAAGGCCTGGACAAGGAGAACCTTCTTTCTGGATAGATTCTATCAATGTTTTGTCCCTGAAATTAGGAAGTATCTTGCCAGTAAGTGACTGCCATTTAAAATTTGATATTAGACAATGTTCCTAGCCACTCAGAGCCCCATGTGTTCCACACTGCAGGCATCAAAGTGTTGTACTTGCCTCCAATCAGAACATTTCTAATTCAGCCTCTAGATTGGGGACCATAACAAAGAAGCTTTAAGGCTTATTACACATGGTATTCCATGAAAAGGATTATGAATGCTGTGGAACAGAATCCCAACAGAGGAAACAACATGAAAGTCAGGAAGAATTACATCTTTGAAGATACCATCATTGTTATAGAAAAAGCCATGAAAGCCATCAAGCCCCAAACAATAAATTCTTGCCGGAGTAAACTGTGTACAGATGTCGTGCATGACTTCACAGGATTTATGACAGAGCCAACCAAAGAAATCATGAAAGAGATTGCAGATGTGGCAAAAAAAAAAAAGGTATGGGGTGAAAGTTTTCAACATAAGGATCTCGGAGAAATTCAGAGCTAATAGATACCACACCAGAGGAATTGACAGAAGACAACTTGATGGAAATGAGAACTTTTGAACCAGTGCAAGATGATGAGGAAGAAGATGTAGAAGAAGAAGTGCCAGAAACAAATTGACATTAGACGAACTGGCAGAGGGGTTCTGATTATTCACACTGCGTTTGACTTCTTTTAAGGCATAGACCCTTCTGTGATACAGGCACTGAAACTAAAGCAAACAGTGGAAGAAGTATTGGTATCGTAGAGAAACATTTTTGGAGAAATGGAAAAGCAAGAGTCAGACAGAATTGTGATGTATTTTCAAAAAGTTGAACTGTGTAAGAGTGTCCCTATCTCTCCACATCCTCGCCAGCATTTGTTGTTTTGGGATTTTTGGAATCATTTTGACTACAAGTAACAAATATCCAATAAGTGCCAGCTTATGCAATGTAAGATTCATTCTTCTTACGGAGAAAGTATGCAATTTGAGGCCCGGATTCAGTGACTTAACAGTATCAAGTCTCTGGATTGGTGACTCTGGGGTTCTCTCAGTATTTTCCTGTGACATCAAAATGGTCACATCAACTCTAAGTAACATATCCCCAAAGGCAAGAAGCAAGAGGCAGAGGGTAGGGGCTGGGGGGGCGGGCAATTCATGTACTGCTTCCTGATCTAGAAGAGAAAGCTCTTTCCCAGAAACCTTCAGAAAGCTTCTCTTTACCTCTCACAGGATAGAACTGGGTCACATGGCCACATCCAGCAGCAAGGGATCCTGGGATCTGCCTCTCCAGGCTCTGTAGCAGGAGGCAGACAAGGGGAAAGGATGAGTAGGTTGTGGCTTTGCGTGTCAACATTGTCTACCATAAGTATGTTAGCAAATGTGTTTTTGATCCTTTTTCCTTCCACTCATTCCAATATGGCAATATGCCCTATTTATAATGAGAATAGTTCTTGACCTCATAACCTCCAAATCTATGTCATATTCCCAAAGAGTAATTAGACCTTTTCCAAATAACAATTGAATTTTAAACTCTACAAAACAGAAATCAAAGGTTATATTTGTATTCCACAGAAACTAGCACAGTGCCTGGCAGATTGCAGACACTCAATAATATGTTAAACTAAATCAAAACGCCCTGCTCAGAGATAATGTTTCCACAACATTAATCAAAGATCAGAAACTATCTATTTGCTCTTCTAGTGCTTTCACTTTTAGTAGTAACTGGTGTTCATTCACACACAGAAAATCATTACACTGGGTTTCTAGGTGTTGGTGTGCTTGTGGTTTCTCTATTCATCATAAAGAGGGTCTGTAAGCAGAACAGACTTCATTAGCCATATGCTCTAACCCAGTGGTTCCCAAACTTTCCATGGAAAGACTATGTTAGAATCACCCAGGAAACTTTTCAATACAGACTCTGATTCATTCATCCCCAGAGTTTCTGATTCCTGGGGTCCCAGGTATGGCCTTGGTAACTGAATTTTTTAAAAGGCTTCTAATTCCAGCTGAGTTTGGAAATACTAGTCAAACCAACCAAACTTGTCAGATCAAACAGACTAAAAATGTTTACATTTTCATTCACTCTTTGCTGTCTAGTAGGAAACTTGCTGTCAAAGGTTTGCCCACTGCCCAGTGACCACATTGTTTAACTCCTAAGAGGCCTCAAACAGTTGAAACTCTTCTAAAAGATAAGGAGCACCTTACCAATGGGGCCTTCTTGAGAAAGCAGTTTTAGTGCCTGCCATGCAGGCAATGCAATGTTTTAATGCTATGGCTTCCAGAAACCAGCCCAAGGACAATTTATAAACCAAAGTCACCAAATACTTCTGCCTCCCAGAGGGAATTCCTTACTCCTACTCCCTGTGAACACTAAAACATCATCTTATCTATGTTGATAGTCAGATACACAAACTTTCCTTCTTGTTCTTCTTTAGATTTAATGTTTTGCCTAATTGCCCTAGCTCAATGGTCTGCAAAATCTTTGAGATTATTTGTCCCTCCCACCCTCCATTTCCACCCAGGATGTCCAAGCCAGCCCAGAATCGCAACCTCATTCATTTATCCAGGCAACAAAAGGAATGATCTGCCCCAGGTGCACTGTTTTTTCCATCTGCCCAATAAACACAGTGATGTATATCAGGAAAAACAAATGTTCTTTATTGCAATGTATTTCTAAACCCCTGAGCATTAAGACACAACATTTCTTGTCTATTGGAATTAGATTGTTTTAATCAAAGCACAACTGTCTCTATATAACATCTATCTCACTGAAAAGACAATGTGTGACTCTCTCTTTTTATGAAATACACAAGTAAGCTACAAAGAGAAGATTTCACCCAAGCAAGGCAGGCAAATCCCCAGGACTTCAGGACAATAGCCAGTGTTTTAGGTCTTTGTTGCTTCCTCTTGATGGGGGAACAAGAGGCAAATTGATTTTCCCACGGAGTAAATGGTAGGTACCCTGAAGACTCCTGCCCTGGGAGGAGGAGATTGCCAACAAGGAGGTAATTTCTGGTTGTTGACTGCTCTGCTCACTTTTTTCCCCTCCCACTTTGAGTTAACTGGCACATCAAAAGAATAATAATTCAACAACGCCATATGGTAAATGAAATCTGATATACATACATATCAGCCTCAAAGCAAGGATGTAATCTCCCTGCTATATTTAATGTTACTCATATCTTCCTGGATGTGTTAGGCTTGCCTTTGGGCTACCTATTGAAAGAAGAAAAAATCTAGAGGTAAGTGAGTGTAACAATCAGAGTTCATGATCTCTGAAGGAAGACAGGCTGACATCCCATGGTTTGGAGAACCTGGGACATTAGGGGCAGGAGACAGGCACTTAACACTTTCTAAGTATTTAAGAAGCTACCAACATGATATATCCTGAATTTTGAGCACAAAGAAATAAGCTAAATTATAACAAGAAATGTGACAATTAGACATTGGGAAAAAATTATATAATTGTTGCCATATTAATTGTATATTATATTAATAGTTATTAAACACAGTTAAGATTATCTGAGAAAACAGGCTCAGAGACTTGCCCAAGTTCTCACAAGTGTGCGGTAAAGTCAGGATTTGAACCCAGGTCTGGCAGACTCCAGCGTACAGACCTTGTAGATTGTTTCTCCATGGAGGCTGGGTGGGTTAGTGGAGAAACATGGGAAGAAATAGTAAAAGACGGCCTTAGCTTATTCTTTCACCCTCATTAGCGAAACTAACACTATGACTCGGTCTTAGGCCTTCCCCTCCCCCAGTCAGAACAGTCATGGCTTTTCCAGTATTTATAACAAAACTTTAGGCTGGAATATCTAGGTGTGTTGTGGCCAGGCAGTGAAAAATATGGTAGATTGTATTACTGTGAAAAATATCTGCCGCCCCTCCCTCTTGGAAGATTATACATCCTTGCTCTGTTGACATTAGATTTGACATTTAGGTGATTTATTTTGTTCCTCTTGCAGAAAGTTTGTACATCCCCACCCTGCTGAACTCAGGAGTGTCAACATTACTTTCTTTGGCCAGTGAAATGTGGGCAGAAGTGATGCATGTCAATTCCAAGTAAGAACTTTCAGAGCCAGCTCACGTTCACCATGTCTCATTTCCCTTGGCCACAGGCTGTCAATGACCCAAATACGGCCGCTCTGTCAGCAAGAGTAGAGGAGTGATGACAAAATTGAGTAGAATCACAGCCAACCTGCAACGGACATTCAGTGTGAGCATGAACCTTTGTTGTAACCACTAAGATTTCATGGTCATTTGTTACTGAAGCACGACAGCATAACCTGACTAATGAGAAAGAATGATCCAGACTTCCTCATTCCAAGGCTTCCTAAGGACTGTCCAAACACCAGGACGTACGGGGTTAATACAGGATGGGTGGCAATATAGACTTCTTCATCCAAACTCCTTCATTCAAATTACTTCATGCAAACCCCTTCCTCAGCCCCCAAAACTGAGGGCCAAGAATGAAAAACATAATGTTTTAATTCATATCCAGAAAGTTTCCATAGATTCTGTAAAAAATAATAATAATAATAAAAGCCCTGACAACAGCACTGCCTAGAATTGGATATAGCAGTTAAGAACAATCTCTTTGTAACCAATCAGACATGGATTCTAAACTACTGGTTACCAGATGTGACATTTGGGGCACATCAATTCCTTCTCTTCAAACCACAGTTTGCTTATCAGTAAAACAAGGACAATAACAGTATTGTGGTATTGTGGCCTCAGAGGCGGATTGTGGGGATAAAATGAAGCAAAGCACATAAAAGTGTTGCCCAGTGCCTGCCACGTGGTAAAAGCACACGACAAATGTTAGTTACTTTTATGAACAGAGGCACTGCAGGGGATGAAAGGATAAATCACAGTCTAATGGGGTTGATAAAATATAATCATAAATAACTATAATAAGGCAGTATGTTATAAATGCTTTTAAGAGTGGTACCAATAAAGTGTTATAGGAGATCAGAGGGGAAACAAAAGAAACAAGTACAATTTGAAAGAGAGGAGAGAGAAACAAGAGAAGACCATGAAAAAGGTGGAATTTGAATTGGGCCACTTATATTCTTCAATATCCTTTAAATATGGATCCATGCTATAAATTTTTCCTAGATTTAGCTGCAAGAAAATTTTTCTCTCTTCTGAATTGCAATCCTTCTCTTTAATAGACAGCAAACCTGTCATGCTTCCTTTTTTTGCTATTGAACGTCAGAAAGATCAAGAGAAATATAATGTTCGATTTGGGGAATTATCTCAGACTTTGTTCTCCCTTTCTTCCTTATGGCTTCTGATTTTGCTCTTAATCATTTTTTACTGCCCTGTGTAAACTTTACACCTGTATTTTTATCATAAGCTGCCTGAAGTCATTCTTGTGCATTGGTAAAGTATATGCTGCAAATAAATAAAACGTACTTTTTATCTTCCTTCTGGTATTTCTTTAGTCTGTTATTTTGGTATCTTGTTCAAAGATATAGAAAAAGATTACTGACTCCTTTGTGGCTTCCATAGAACTCGAGAGCATTCTAGAATAGTCAAGCCAAGTCAGTAACTTACACCGTGGTATCAGTAAAATAGAAGTACTAAGTGCTGATTTTCAGGTTAGATCTAATTAACAGCATTTCTCACTTTAGCAAAAAAGAAACATAGCCTAAAGGCAAGGTCACCATTACTCAGCTGGACAGCAGTTTTAAGTTAAATGATTTGTGTTTAGGTTAGGGGAGATACCAGTAAAACTGCTGTAGTTCTCCAAAAGAAAAGCAAAATTCTTTTCAAGTCAAACCAGTGAAACAATCTGATGTATTCCAAATACAAAACAGCTCTTTAAATAAGAGAAAACTTCAGTTCTCTTTTCTGTAGAGAAGTAAAAGAAAAATAAAGAACTTCTAGAATACTGTGTTTTAAAGCAAATTAGAATTCAAATGCTTCATATTAACATACCCAGAACAAATACCAATTTCAGAATTCTTCTGAAGGGTATAATTAAATTGATTTTACATCATCTAAGTAAAATAAGTAAGGCTGTACCATATAGATACTAAAACCTTTAGCATTTTTGTCAATTGATAGAAAAGCAACTCATATGAAAACATATTATCAGCAAAACAAGAAACCAACAGACTTATTTGTATGAATAGGCCATTGGAAGCTCTGAATTATTAATTTTGTTGTAGTCATTGATGTAATGCCCTTTCAGAAAAGCAAAAGGAAATGTCTGAGAGGCTTTTTAAAACTAAAATGGCCAACCTGCTAATCACACCCACCAATAATTGTTTCCAGAGTGGCAAAATAATACATCCTTGTCAAAATTAAACTGTCATTCAGAACAAGTAACATAGAATTGCAGAGAAAGCGTTCTATTCATTAAAACACAACATGTTTACTGCATAACAAAAAATTATTCTCTGGTAAAAATAAAAAACGGAGATTGGTAAACAGTTCACTTGTGACTTGTAGCTTCCTTTCTCAGAAATTGTTGTATCTTTCTTACATAACTGAAGATTTGCTGTAATATAATACTATGTCCATCTCATAGTTTACCTTTGCTCGAGCATGTTCTTATAGACAAACTAGAAGACAAAGAGGAAAATCACAAATATACCTGTCTCCCAAAGATGAAAACTATTGTTGATCTTTGGTTTATGTAAACATAGATGTAAATATGTGCATGTATAACACGATACATACTGTTTTATAAGCTATTTCAGTTCAAAGTATTTTATAAATCTGTTTTCATGTCAATACATCATCATTTTCCATTACTACATGGAATTCTATTATTTAAATTTAACATATTTAATAAATTCCTCATTAATGGGGATTTGAGACAGTTCACTGGCTGCTATAAATATTCTAATAGAATTATCTTTACATAGATAATTGCTTCCCTTTGATAATTTCATCTAAGTGGAATGTCAAAGAGAAAGAACATTTTTAAGACTTTCGATACACATTACTCAATTGTTCTAAAAAGGCTATACCCATTTACACAAGAAATCTCTTACAAGCAACGTAAGAAATTATTGGCATTCCCTCACACTCTCCAGCACTGGATATTATTACTCCTTTTTAAACCTTGCCTCTTATAATATTTATGTTTTAATTTCTGAGTAAGTTTTCCTCACTTAAGGATTAAGGTGGAGCCTTAGAGTCAGATTCACCCAAGGATTCTCTCAGACCTAGCGGTCTATACCATAATTCCAATCATGGATGTTTTTTCAAGGGTGAGCACGCATAGCACCAAACTAAATCTTTCATCATGGGCTTATTAACCTGACATTACTGCAAAGTTGCTCTACCTATTTCTGGACTATCGTACTACATAGCACGTCACCCACAGTTTGAATTGACTAGTAGTCAGACTTAAGTTCTTCCAGGGCCCTCAGATAAATTTCAGCTTCACTGAACTAAATGATAACCAGGTATATGCAATTTACTTAGTGGTATCTTGGCATGTCAGAGGGTTGTGAGACTTTCCAGTATAAAGTACCGTAAAGAAAGAATCATATTCACTCCTAAGATTTTGAAGAGAAGAACTTAACCTTTATAACTAAGTATTTCCGATGTATAAATTAAAAGGAAACCGGTTGCAATTATAAATGAGCATTGTGAAACATAAATTGTGAATGTCAGGGCTGAATATCATTTAAATCAACCATGAATATTTCTACTTCTCTAAAGGGTCTGTATGAACTAAAACCTTTCTTATCACAGGATTAGAGATAATCACAGAAAGGTATTTGCCTTGGTTTTACAATTTTACAAGAAAAAGCCCCTGTAGGGTTTTGTGATAAATAAAATGGGAAATGGGAGCTATGCCCTTTAAATACCAACTCCTAATTGCAAAAATGTGAATATGTAAATCCAATTACATACATTTAAGGATTAGCTATTAATTGGATGTGCCTTGACATAAACTGCACAGTCAATTCTTTTATTAGAAGTGATCATATTCACTTTCCATTTTGGCATTTGGTAATAACTGACAAAATATCCCTTGCTCTGTGATTTGCCAAGATGACATTACAGCTCACACAGATTAAATATCTTTGTCCTGAAGTCTATAGCCATCAGGATGTGTGCTAATACTTTACTTGAAAGGAATAAAAAAGTGATTGTATTAATATGACTTCTTAATCATTGGGCATTTACAGAGAGTCAGGACCACACATTCTAACTGGCTGACAGGCAGTGAGAAATGGTCAGATGGCAGGAGACAGAGTTCTTTCAGAAACAATATACAGAACATTATTATGTGGGGACCTGCACATCTTTGCTTCTGCCTCACTAGTTTCACATAAGAATTTGAGACTCCTTAGAATCCTTCTACATTCTCCTGTTCCGAAGCTCACGGCAACTTGTTGATACCAACTTATCCCCAGTTGAACATAATTTACCCACAGGCACAGTGGCATATGCAAAACTGACACAGGTGCTGTAGAAGACGCAAAATTGCTGAATTCGATAGATCTAGATTTTAATTCTGGCTTTGAACCATTGTCTGGGTGACTTGGCAAGTTACTTTACCCCTGTAGCCTCATGTCCTGGTCCATGAAGTCAGGAAACAGCCCCACCACACAATGGGATCATTCAGTGAGATCATTTATGTAAAATGCTTCAGGCACAGAAAGGTGTGCTAGCCATATCCCCACCTTTGTTACCCTAAGGAGCTCTCATCTGAGGGAGCAGGGATGCTGGAGGAAGGAGTGGGGTGATAGGACACGCTTATAAGTAGGGTATGATTGCAAATTTAACCCAAATTTACACTCCTCACAAGTCTCCTACCCATCTGGATAACACGGAAAAAGGAAAAAAAAAACATTAGGTTTGATAATTTAGAGTGTACTGCCCTCTTCAGATTTAATTTTTCTCTTTGGATGACTTGTTCTCCTTCAAGTAAATGCTCCAATTTCACATGCGCTTCTCCTCCTCACCATGGTATGGGGTGGGGCTCACGTGACTTAGTGGTGGGGGACCAGAGGTGGTGGCCTCAGATCCCTCCCATGTCTTTCATATTATTACTTGTCTCTGTTTCACAGTACTAGTCTACCCTGCCTCCTGGATCACTGAGACCTGAGTAGATGCCTCTGGCCATCTGGGCATCATAGGGGCACCTCCTCACCTTTACAGTCCTTGTTCCTATCATTTTCCCCCAGCCATGAAATGTCCTTACCTGCAGCCTCTTTCTTCCAACTCTAAGCCTCTGTCTAGAGTTCCACAAGCATTCGTGCTCTCGCAGTGAGTATATGGGGTTTTGTCCCCTTGAGTGCTCTTCGCATTCTGCAGGGATCCAGAAGCCTCAGCTGAGGCTCATGTATACATCCCATTCCCCCTGCCAGTGGTGCTCTGCCACCTCCAAGGCATGCTGTCTGTGATCAATACCAGGCTTCCCCTTGAAGCTGGGGAGTGTGCCAATAGCTCATTCCCATTGTGCAAATCACTTTCAGATGTTTCTACCTTTCCCCCCGTGCCCCTTAGCCCCAGGCTTCCAACCTGAAAAAGAGCAATCCACGTGACCTATATTGACCTCACTGCCCCACTCCTCCCCTGTCTCTCCTCTCCTTCAAAAGCCAGGGTAGCAGAGGCTAGTTTTCCTTGTGTCATCCTGTCTGGTAGGATTGTTTTCACATCACGTTTTCCTTCTTCCCAAGATGCCATTTTCCTTCCCCTTCCTTGGGAAGGTAATGGTAGATAGGGGAAAGGGAGAGAAGCTGACTTGCCAATAAGGGAATTTAAATCAGAAATATTTAGAAAATAGTTTGGCAGTTGCATTAATAATAATAATATAATAAAGTGTGATAAGTGCTGTATGAGAAATGGAGATTCTGAGTTCAAAAATCAGTGGTAATTATGTACATATTGCAAACTTCATAAAAACAGTAACAGAGGTAACCAGAGGCAGAGAGACCACTTCTGTCCAGCTTCAAAGATAACTAGTCTTATTTAGAAAGTCCTGAACTCTAGACACTCATTTCCTGTACTCCTAAATCCACACATGTCCTGGCCCAGATCCACTTCCTCTGGATGTGTGGTTGTGAGCAATTTTACTTTGCTCTAGATTGCTTCCACCTGCAGTCAGAGTCTCTGTTCCCTAGAGTTGTCCTGCAACTCCAGCTCAGGAGAAAGTAGCTCTTGTCTGAAAACCCAGTTCCTACGGTAGATAACAACCAAGAATCCTGACTACAGACGCCAATAGCTTTTCCTTCTGTCCATAGAATTCTTGACCCTGTTCCCTTCTCTCTTTACCCAGGTATCCCTTACCTCTAATAGATGCCTATATTCCCTTTTACATCTATTTAGCGTGCAATCACTCTCTCTACAGTTAGATAAGAAGTTGATAGTTTTACCGGAAAAGACAAATTTAACAATAGCTACAATATTTTATCATTCATTCATTTGTTCAACAATTAATGTTTTAAGCAGTGAGGATATAGCCGTGAACAGTGTCCTAACTCTCATGGAGCTTACTTTCTAGTGAAGGAAAACAGAAAATAAAGAAGAGAGAGAGAGAGAGGACGGAAGGAAGGAAGGAAGGAAGAAAGGAAGGAAGGAAAGAAAGAAGCAGAGCATAGGGAAGAGGAGGGAAGGGGAGGGGAAGGAGAAAAATGCCTTGAATTAAAATAAAGGTTAAGGAGAAAAGCATCATGTGATCAGGGTAGAATGTTGTTTTGTTTTGGACAATGTGGTCACGGAAGACTTTTCTGATTGGAGACATTGAGCAAAGACCCAAAAAAGGTAAGGGAACAAGTTGTGTGGTTGTCCTGGGAATTACGTGCCAGGGAGAGGAGCAGTTGCCAAGGCCCTGAGGAGGAGGAGTATTAGTACGCTCTGGGAATAGAATGGAGGTCAGTGTGTGTAGAGCACATGGAAGATGCAGGGAGAATGGAAGGAAATGTGGTCAGAGAGGTAACTAGGGTAAAACAATATAAGTTCTCACAGGCCATGGTAAGGATTTTATTCCAAGTGATATGTTGTCCATTTAGAAGGTTTTGAGCAGATTTGACTTACGTTTTCTTAAAAACCACTCTAGCTTCTGAAATGAGAAACAACAACCACAAGGCTAACAATATAAACAAGAAGACAGTTGAGAGAGAGCTGGAATTGTCCAGGTGAGAAATGCTATCTGAGACTTGAGTGGAAGAAGCGGGGGATCAGGGCAATAGTATTTTTTAATCTGGAATATGAAAGAAAGAGACAAGCCAAGATGACTTCTAGGTTTCTGGCCTGAGCAACTGAAAGAATGAGTTGTCATTTACTGAGAAGGGGATGACTAAGAGACACCAGTTTGGGAAATTCAGCTTTTTGGACATGTTAGTTTGAGATAACTATTGAATATCAAATGGAGATGTTAAACAGCAGGTGGCTGTTTGTGTAAAGTCCTGAAGCAAAGTCGGGGCAGGATATATTTATTTGGGAGTCATGAATGGCATTTAAAACAAAGAGTAGGTGGAATCACCAAAGCAATGAGTGGAACGCATCAACACCAGGGTCATTCCAATTTATAGAGATCCAAAAAATTAGGAGAAATTAGAACGCACTGAGAAATAGTGTCTAGTGAAGTATGAATGAGTGAATCTCTTAGTATAAAAAAAGAAGATAGTAGACAAATGGCCAAGAAACATATGAAAAAATGCTCAACATTCCTAATCATCAGGGAAATGCAAACTAAAATAACATGGAGATACCACCTTACTCCTATCAGGGTGGCCATGATTAAAAAGTCAAAAAATAATAGATGCTGACATGGATGCAGAGAGAAAGGAATGTTTATACACTGTTGGTGGGACTGTAAATTATAATCTCTATGGAAAACAGTATGGAGATTCCTCAAAGCAATAAATGTAGACCTACCATTTGATGCAGCAATCATACTGCTGGGTATCTATCCAAAGGAAATGAAGTCATTTTATCAAAAAGACACCTGCACTCAAATGTTTATTGCAGCACAATTCAGAATTGCAAAGATGTGGAATCAACCTAAGTGCCCTTCAATTCATGAGTGGATAAAGAAAATGTGGAATATATATACTATGGAGTACACTACTCAGCTATAAAAAGAAATGAAATGATGTTGTGTGCAGAAACTTGGATGGGACTGGAGAGCATTATCCTATGTGAAGTATCTCAGGAATAGAAAAGCAAATGCCACATGTTCTTACCAATATGTGGAAGCTAAATGATGGGTACACACAGGCACAAATCCATCTAAAGGACATAAGGAACCAAGAAGGTGGGAGGGTGGGTAGGTGGGTGTGAAATAAAAACTTACCTATTTGGTACAATGAACACTCTTCAGGTGATGGACACACCAAAAGCCCTGACTTAAGTATTATATAGGACATCCATGTAAAAAAAACACTTTTACTCCCTTAATAATATTTTGAAATTAAAAAACAAGAAAAAAGAAGAATATAATATTATGGCAATAATTAGTAGTCATTTTTTCTATTATGCGTAATTTAATCCGCCTGAGCTCTGTGACAACATGAAGATGAATTAGACAATGTTGCTGTTCTTCAAGAGAGGACTATAAACTAGATAGTCTGCTAAAAGAGCTTCCAATTATCTTTACTTCCTAATATTCACACCTTATATAATTCCCTTTCCTTGAGTATGTACTGGACCTAGTGATTTGTTTCTAATAATGAAAATAAGATGGCAGAAGGGTCAGGATGTCACTTATGAGATTAAGTTATAAAAGCCTGAGACTTTCCTCTTGCTGATGTTCTCTCTCTAGCTCTTCTTACCTACTGCCCTGATGAAGAAAGCCACTTAGCAAGGGACTGAGGGTGATTTGTAGCCAACAAGCCAGGGAGGGACTGAGGCCCTCAATCCAACAGCCCTGGAGTAAACTGAATTCTGGAGCCCTGGAGCCAACAACTGTATGAGTGATCTTGAAAGCAGATCCCTCCCCGATTGAGCCTTTGCGTGAGACCACAGACCCTGGGTCATCACCTTGACTCCAGCTTTGCAAGAGACTATGAAGCCAAGGACCTAATTAAACTATGAATAGATTCCTGACTCACAGAAACAATGAGATTATAAATGTTGCTCTTTTAAGCAAATAAATTTTAGGCAATTTGTTAGTCAGCCATAGATAATGAATACATTAAGGAAAATAAGAGTGTAAAGCTCAGGGCAGTGCAAAGCAGCATATACTGGGGCTCCTGTCCCCACTCCTATTTCAGCCACCTGAAGCTCTGTGATAACAGTCATAATCATCTTAGTGTGAATTATACTGTCATTGAGTCAACTTTTCTCTGCTGTAATTGCAGTTTGGGTCTTATCTCAAATTGAAGAATGAAAATAATCAGTGAACAAGTCATAAAAAGAAACTTTTGGATAAAAGGAGACTTGCCTGGCACCTCTGAATTAACACTGCTGAAGATAGCCAAAGCCTCTGGCCCTAGTTTATACACCTTAAATCATCTCATTTGTTTTGAAACTCCTCTCTTTCCTCCTGCTGACTTTTCAGCTAGTCCATCCCCACCTTGGTGACATAACTCTAATTTAAGCTTCTATCGAAGCTCATTATGATTTCCACTTCACTGCTCTAGAATGCTGTTGAATTAAGATACCAGCATAATTAATGGACCACCCTGCTAACACTATTTCTTCTTCACAACACAGAGGAAATGTCAAGTCACATTTCCTTTGGAAATCAAGACTACTAACAGATTTCATTATCACTTATAAATTAGTTAAAGAAATAACAAATAAGCAAAGACATATACAGAAATAGTTAACAAAAGTATTTGTTCACACAGTAATTATATAGGCTTCTAAATAGTTTCCTTTAAGAAATACTTAAGAGGACTTCTTATTCCTCAAAAATAGCAGACTGATTTAATGCAAATCAATTACTCACTACAAATGACCATAGAAATTCTAGATAAAATGTAACAAAAATTATCTTAAGCATATAGCTGAATTCAAAACAAAAACACCAAAAAAAAAAAATCCTGTTTTGTTTGTTTGTTAAAACAAGAGGGAGCAAAACCAGGAAGGGCAGCAGGTTGCTCAGTTCCAGGGAGATTTTATTCTAGGTAAATGGCAGTCCCAGAATTAAACTGAGAGGTGAGAGAGGTGCTATCATGCCTGACTAGGGGCCATAAGGGCCACAGGCTAAGGTATTAAAGATGTGGAGAGAACAGAAACCGTGTATATTAGTTTCCTGTGGCTGCTGTGACAAATTACCACAAACTCAGTGGCTTAAAACAACAGAAATGTATTCTCTCACAGTTCTGGAAGCCAGAAGTCCAAAATCAAGGCGTCAGCAGGGCCTCGCTCCCTCTGGAGGCTCGAGGACAGAATCTATCTGTTCTCAGCCTCTCACAATTTCTGTGCCGGCAGGTGTCCCTTGGCTAATAGACGCATCACTCCAATCTGCCTCCTCTTCACGTTGCCTTCTCCTCTGAGTGTCTCAGCCTTCCACTTTTCAGTCTCTCCCAAATCTCCCTCTGCTTCTGTCTCAAAAGAACACCTGTCAATTATTTGGGGCCTACCCAATAATTTAAGATGATTATCTCATCTCAAGTTTCTTAATGACATCTGACAAAGGTTGTTTGTCCAAATATGGTAACATTTACAAGTTCTGGGGATTAGGGTGTAGATCTATCTTTGGGACTATCATTCAACCCACTTCACTATGGCCCTAGCTTGCCTGAGGCCAAGAGCTGGAAAGATACCTCTGCATAAAGTGAGAACTATCAGAACACTACACAATCAGTAAAATAAGGATCAGAAAAATTCCACCAAAAAGGCCAAAAAGTGACTAGAAAGTGTGCAGTCTGCTCCAGGCTCTGGGTGAGGAAGAATTTAAAGCCCTCTAAGAGAAATATAAAAAACAGAAATACCAAGATCACACCATATGAATGTGGGATCCAAATGTATACTTAACGGGATGGTATGAATTGTAAGCCTGGAAGTTGACATAATTTTTCCAGGACCCATGAAAACCCTGAGGTCACACAGAAGAGAGTATACAATTACTTTAAAAGGACACATCCACAATTCAGGGAACACAGGAATACCACAAGAAATCAGAGGGCTAGGCGTAGAAAGATACCATTTATAGATATATTTACCATTTATAGACGTACCTACAAAAACACATAATGCATGGAATGAACAAATATACATGCACATGCTCTCTTTAGTCCAACAATTGCATAGTTACAAAAGTTACCAGATTCTTCTGAATAATTTACCTGGCTTAGATTCAGGAGATTGTTCTGCACCACAGAAAGCAAGAACAGCAATATAAATGCAAGCATTTGTCACCTTTAAGCATTAAATGAAAAGATTTTTAATATTTAGAAACTCACTGACATTCCCCCCAGAAAGACATTTCCAAATACCCTTTAAAAAGTGAATGTGTAATGGAAAATTTAAGTTTCCTAGTCACAGCTTCATGCCACCGTTTCCTTACTTTTGAAAATCAATAGAGGCTATTAATCATTTCACCCAATACCCAGGGACTTGGATGTTTTAAAGGTAAATTGCAAAAGTTTGGGAGAGAAGTTCAAAGAAGAATGTTCCCACCATTGTAGAAAAACTACCCCATGAGTTACACTTACAGTTATTAATTATGGCCTTGTCTCTGGGGGCTCCACGCGGAGACCTCAGACTTCAAAGGTGTCACACTAAGCCAATATAACCCTCAAATCCTGGGTAATGAAATACCTGCAAGCTGGGCTCTTAAACAAGGACTTTGATCTCTGAATCATAGCCCAGGGGCAGGAATGCCTTGGGGTTTATTACTGTGATTGCTAATGTTTTTCTCCTTTTTGTTTTGCTAGAATCTTTATAGTTAGTGAGGCAATGTCACAGATAGGAGGCAGGGAAAACACCAACAGAAGAGGATTGGAGTAGTGAGAAGCATTCTGACTGAGAGGTCTTCTTTTCCCATAGTTAGAGGATCTGGGAAATGATCACAAGAGGACTTTTGCAAGATGGTACCCACTTTATTTTAGACAGGTCCGTGTCTTGCACATATTTATGCAATATATTTAGAATCACGAGACAAAGAAAAATCAACCGCAGCTGATGAATTTTGTTTAGGGCTATGGTTCTCAAATTTTAGTATCCATCAGAATCACCACCGGACTTGTTAAAACTCTGGGTCTACCCCAGAGTTTCTGATTCAATCTGTCTGGGGCAGGGCATAATAACCCCTATTTCTACCAAGTCCCCAGAGTTTCTGACTCTGGTCTGGGGTGGGGTGATAATTTGCACTCCTAATAAGTTCCCAGATGATGCTGATGCTGCTGATCCAAAGAGCACACTGAGAACCAGTGGGATTAAATCAAGGCACTTTTGACCAGTTATCAGTGACTCTTTAGAGTAAGCTTTTTCTGTTGTTGCTGTCAAAACTACCATTGGAATGAAGACCTCAGTCGGGCTCAAGTACCAGGATACTGAAGAATAAATACAGACAAGGATATTAAAGACAATAATAATGGCAAGAATGACAAGTGACATTGTTATTATAAGCTGGGCATTCTTCTCTAATCCTCCCAGCACCCCCTTAGGCATATATTATTTATCCCATTTTTCATATAAAATAAAAACTTAAGCTCAAATCTTCCTGAGCACAAAATCCATATTTTTTTTCTACTTCACAAAACTGGTAAGAAATAACAAGATTAAAACCAGTGCCCTGGCTTTTAAAGATTTTAAAAGGTGGTTTCCTACTGACAAGGTATTATTGGCTTACACTAAAATAGCACAAAAAGTGGTGCCAGTATATTATATAATACTTAATATTGACTGTCAATAGGCTAAAACAAACAGATCAGTATACCTGAATATAGTTACCCCCATGTTGGGTTTTTTTCTCTTCTAATTCTTTTAGTTATTATACCTCTAAAACTGCAAGTTAAAAAGTCCATCTAGGTGATTCTAAAGGCCCAAGTAATGTCATAGGCTCAGTCCCCTGGTCCTACGAGAGATTAACCTTGTTGGTGGAAACCAGGTAATTAGGTCTGTATAGAATCTGTGCCCTGCAGTGCCCAGTCCCATCTGAGTCACTTATAAAAGCCATGTTGTCTCTATTGGAAGCAGCATCTGTAGGTTTGGGAAGCAGAGTGAGGTCAGCTCTAACCAAAGCCCAAAGCTATTTCTTTCCTCTCATTTATGCTCATGGGCAGGAGCAATCAGAGTCATTGAATTCAAGCCAGATTATGGTTGACTAAAGACAGCTGTCTTCCTCCAGTACTAATCAGTAGAGACAGACACAGGGTCAGCACAGGATTGGAGGAGGCAGTTGGACACATTCAGAAGAAAATGCCTTGGCACAGTCATTCATGACACAAGTGTCACTCAGCAGGAAAGAACACAAAGACAGTGCAAAAGCCACATGTAACAGAGCTCCTGTTTGATTGAAATTCTCTTTTGAGCTTGGGTTAACTTTTTTGGGTAACCCTCAAGAAGTGGCCAGCACTATAATGAAACACCATCTTTGTAGATGAATGAAAACAAGATAAAAAAAACAATAAACTCCTCGGTGTGAATTGACTTATGCAACCGTAGGGGAGACAATTACCGCCAACTAGGGCAACTTCAAGTCGTAATTAAGAGTAATTCTCCACGCTGTGGGCTGAGTGACATTTGGTGCCTGTCCTGGAATCCAAACAAGTCATCAGTAAGGCACTTTAATTAGCACACAAACTCCACTCTCTGGGATGGTATTGCTGGATCCCGAGAAATAGGGCAAGAGGCCAGATTTTGACGCTTGCCCTTTTTTCTAATTTAAAAATTACACTACTGTTCCTCAAAAAAGGTTATAATATTCCTTTTTCTCTTTGGCTAGCATGCCACATAAAAGCTTTCACATTTTAAATAGTTATCGATCCAACTGATTTATGAATAAAAGGAGATAGAGGCAAATGATTAGATGGGTTTTCCTCCCGCTGCTCATGATTAGATTTGAAAATACTTTGGTATCTGAGTCGAAACGACTCAAGTTCGCCCTCTAGACCCAGGCTCTTCCCACACAGAAAAACCCACCAGTCCCCTCTGAGCTTCAGTCATACTGGACAGAGCTATGCCACCCCAGGTGAACAAATCAAGGGCAACATGACACTCTTTAGTCGAAGCTGAGTCCCCACTCCTAGGAAAATTTGCAGACTCAACACTGAAAGGACACCCTTAACCTGCTGAGAAAAGTTGCACAGGGCTGGGAGTCCAAGCACCTGTCTAGTGGCAGCTCTGCCACTATTGTAAGCTAATGTATACCCAGCCTACTTTCAAAAGGGATTTAAGGTAGCAGCCAATACATCACTAGAGGTGTGTCTTAGGCAATGCTCTTCAGTTCTCTGGGCTTTGGGTTTCTTTTCAGTCTATGTGACCCTGTGGAACATGCTTTAAGGGCACATCTGACGTTAAGTCACTATGATCCATCACCAGCATACCAATGGTAACTTGCATTTGCTCAGCAGTTTGGAATATAATTTTCATATGTGTCATCCTTCTCATTTGACCCTTACAACAATCCTAGGAAGCACACAGGGAAGGTGAGAAAGAAGATAATCAAAAAGGTCAATAATGACTTATTATGATTTGGCAGGGTTATAATCCAGGTTTTCTTGTGTTTTCCGCTATGACCCTGAAAGCGTGGGAAGTAGAACAGGCTACAGATGGTTCTGTGAGAAGACAGGAGTTCCAGTAATCTGCCCCTCACCACTTACGGGCTGAGCCTCAGTGTCCTCACTGGCTTAATCAGGATGTTAGACTGGAAGACTTCAGTGTGCCTTCCAGTATTACCACTGTGTGAATCTACAAAACACAAAGCAAGTGATTCAGCATCAGCCAAACTCTGATCTGGTCCTCACCTCAATGATGTACCTAGAACATAGTCCCTTGATTCCTGCAAATCTTGGGACCATTCTTTGCTCTCTCCAGAATAACTGCTGTTGATTGCCTCTCCCAGGGATTGGCCCCCATCAAGTACGTGACTCATCTTTATGACTGTAATCTCCTGATTCTAACTTGCACCTTCTAGGAAAGGCTTCCTCCAGTTACCTATCCCTCCCCAGCCCTCTCCACGTGCCTGTGCTACACTCTCCATGTACCTTCCTCTCCCAACTTGACCTCCAGGCAACCATTCAAACCCAGCTTTTCCTGTTCTCTACCCATTCCCCACCACCCAGCTATCAGTGTCTTCCTTTCTTTTATAGCCTGTGAGTTTGGCAGAGTTGGTAAAGGTCAATTTTGCAAATCTGAAACCTATCCAGCAAGTCCCGGTGTGAGCTGGCTGGTAAAACCCAGGTATCAAATGGTCTAACTAACATTAAAACACACTTCTTCTTATGACTAGAATGCCAAAGACTGCAAGTTGCTCCAGCAATCTGAAGCTTCTTCTACAACTTCTCCATTTTTCCAACAAAAGAGTTTAATGATGTTCCTGGAGGAAAGATAGATTACTCTAGCGAGGACAAAAGAGAAAAAAGAACAACCAAGGTAACCAAGCATAATTCCCTTTCTCTGCCACAGTGGAGTCCCTGTTGCCTGGAACTCGGGCCCCAGATTCCCTCTTTCTCCTAGTTTATTTATATATTTATTTATTTCTATAAATAACTTTCTGACATGTATAGAAGCAAAGCAATCCTAATGCTGGGATTCTGGATTACTGCAATATTCTCTGATAGCATTTTAGATTTTAGTCCTTAGAAGTCCCAAATTTACCAACAAACAGGCCTACTCTTAGATTCCCATCACTTACCTATACACCCCCCAACACACACAATGATAGATTTTAATCTACCAATAATACAGATCGTCACGTGCCTTGTGCAGACACAGCCACATCCAGCCACATCTTGCTAGAGGCCTGGTAAGAAGATTGGAATTGCTAGAGTGTCAGGATCCAACTTGCTCTGTCCAAGAGCAGGTAGCTCATCTCCAGAAACTCAGGGATACTTTAAACATTTCCCAGCCTAGGACTTCAATTGATACCAAGCCTTCAGGGCTCATTTACAACCTGAGAATAAAATCTTGCCCTAATATTTCCCCAGCCCAACTCTGCTTACATTCTGAGTGCCCAGTCAATGGCTACAACTGTCCTTTCTTTTTCTATATCCGTAACACTTGTCTCTTCTCAGCAAACCTAGTCCAGGACAAATTACAATTTTCACGAGCTACTGGAAGCTTGGAGCCAGATACTAGTCTGCCACGTTCCCCCAAATCTCCACTGCATACATTTTCCACATTACTGTCATATTTCTAAAACCCAGTTCCAATTTGTTACTTCCTGCCTCAAAAACTGTCAGAGTCCTGTGAAATAAGCTCAGCCACCTCTGCATGGCATTTGAGTCTCCCTGTGATCTTCCCCAAACCAATCTCATCTCCCACACAATGCCTGCTGCTTTCTAAACTCTGATCCTTGGTCATCGCAGTCCCCTGGGCATCAGCTGTCCTTTCCCTGGCTCTACTTGTAAAAGCCTCCTCCTATTTATAAAGTCTCAGTTCACTTGCCTTCTCCCCTAGGGAGCCTTCTATAGCTGCCCTTCTTGTCATTTACAACTCTTAGTTTATACAGAATTAATACTTCTCTCTTTCGTCTACCCAAAGTATTTATTTGTATCGTTTCTAAATCTCTAATCACCTCCTGCCCACATTATAATTATTTACAAATCTGCCACTTCCCTTTTCACTGGGTTTGATGACGCAAACGTTCATGTTCATGTTTTCCATGGGGTCTAAGCCCATGCCTTACACATGCTCCACGTCAATAAACATGTGCTGCATTAGACTCTTTTGGATGCCCGTTATTTCTACACGATGAGCTTTATTTGTCCTCATATTTATAATGTGTTCTTGCAGAAATTTTTCACAAATAGAGGGGAATTCGGTGTTCTGTTCTTTCTACTAGGTCTTGACAGGAAGGCATTGTCATGAATGGCTTCAAGAAAAGCATCTTTGGAAATAGTTTAGCACCCAAATCATACTGGTTTTCTAGTCTAACCTCAAACATAGTACAGAAATTTCATCTCAACGTCACTTAATATTCTCAGTGATGGGAAACTCACTACCTTATACTTCTCGTTAGAAAGTGAAACAGTAACTGTAAGTGACCTGAATGATATTCCTTCATCAGAGGCAAAGGGTAAAAGCAGCTCCTCTCTCAACAGTTAGCTTGAGAATAATTTATGGCAGTTAATTAAACCCTAGCCTGATATTTTCTATTTTTAAAGGGGCAACCAATTATTTACTTATTCATTTCCCTTGATGTGCTCAGGAGCACTTTTAAGCACATTGTCAAATGTCAAGCAGAGGTGAGTGGCAGCCTGGAATTAAAACAGTCACTCTATGTCTAGGGCTCAGCTTCTCTTGATCTGCTGGGCACTATGACTTAGAAATGAAACTCTGTTACGCTCTAATGCTCTACATTTTTTTTTTCAGATTTCATTTTAATAACTTTATTGACATGTCAAGGTAGACAAAGTTGTCAAAGGTGGTATGAAATGGCCAAATAAATCAAAGCTTGATCTATCCTCATTTCCCATTACTTTACTGTCTATTTCTAACATTACCAGGGTCCATTCACAAATCTCTGACGCTTTGCAAATGTCAGATGGACTTTTCGTTTCTCCTTGAAAATTCTTCCTATCAGGTTATGGAACATGAGCCTCTGTTACTTTGTATCTAGGAGAGTTTGACTGGTCTTTAAACGCCAGCCTATCACAAAAGGCTTTGTTTCCCTTGCTTCAACTTACTTTCTCATGCTGTTATACATGGAGATATATAGTGTTTGAAAATATGAGCAACCACTTCCCGTCCCTACAACCATGGCAGACATTGCTAATTAATCACAGCCTTCTTTCCTAAGGAGCTCAAACAGACCTCAGCGTTCATCAAGACTGTGGTCCCGTCAGTCAATACCAACCAATCAGAGCTGGAACAAGAGCTAAACCCTATTTGCTATTTCAGAGTCTAGCAAAAAGTCACACTAGGTCCCTGAAAAGAATCAGAATGCTAGAGCTGGTCAGATCTATGGTTCATTAAGCTCAATGTCCTATTAGAGAGGCAACTACAAAGGAAGGGCTGAGGGAGGGATCAATGTCCCCTTTGACATCAACCTGAAAAGCTATCTCCCCTGTGTACTTCTAATGGATCTGCCGTTCATAAAAATTTACCCAAGGCCATGTTCAATTCTAGTTTGCAAATGAGCAATAACTAAGTCAGCAGACATGTTCAGGCATGTGAAGGGGCTGGCTCTTGGCAACTGATTGATAGAAATTTCACTGATATTTCTTAATACTCTCAGTGTTGCAAGTTTGAGGTGAATGGTGCCTTCATTTTGTTTGCTTTCCATTCTAATTGCAAAGCCCTTCTTTCTGGATTCATAATCCCCTGTGAACAACCTGTGACATGTTGTATTTTTTGTTCCTTCATAGTCAGCAAACAAGTATTGAGTACCTACCATGAGTGATATATGTTATTTCATGTCACATATTTGGAACAACATGTCTTAGTCTTTCCTTCTGCTATAACAAAATACCTTAGACTGGGTAATTTACAAACAATAGAAATTTATTTCTCACAGGTCTGGGGGCCGGGAAGTCCAAGATCAAGGCACCAGCAGATTCAGTGTCTAGTGAAGGCTCACTCTCTGCTTTGCACCTTGTTGCTGCATCCTCACATGGTGGAAGGAAAAAGGGCAAAAGAGACAAACACTGTGTTCTCACGTGGCAAAAGAGATGGCAGGGAAAGGGTCCAGATAGTTCTTTTTCCCCCTCTTTTTTTTTTAATTTTAGCATATTACAGGGGTACAAATGTTTAGGTTACATATATTGCCTTTGCCCCACCCGAGTCAGAGCTACACACATGTCCATCTCCCACCAGATCGTTCTCTTCAGCCCTTTTATAAGGGCATTAATCCCATTCTTGAGGGCAGAGTCCTTACAACCTAATCATCTCCCAACGGCCCCACCTTCTAATACCATTGCCTTGGTGATTAGGGTGATTAGATTTCAATGTGTGAAGCTTGGAGAGACACAACATCAAGCCACAGCACCTTCTGAGCCACCATGTCTAAAAGTGCCAACTCCACCCCTAATAATTCCTTTCCCTTCCTGCTTTATTTTCCTCCTTACACTTACCATCTAACATGCTCTGTATTCTACTTATTTTCTTATTTACTATCTTTATTGATCACTAGGCTATAAGTGGGTAGGGATTTTTGTCTGTTTTGTTCATTACTATATTCCCAGCATCTAAAAAGATGCCCATCACACAGTAGGCATTTAACATATTTGTGCAATAAATGAATAGTAAGTGCTCTGAGGTAGATATCATTATTACCATTCTATCAATAAGGAAACACGAGTTCAGAGCGGTCAAGTAATTTGCTAAAGGCTGTAAACAACCCCTCTCCCATGAAATGAGAGAAAAAAGGAAAAAAATTACCTTAAAAAAATCCTACATTAATTTGGAAGTAGGTTCAATTAGTGGGCCATAAATACATTATAGCTTTCATACAACTAACAGGCATGTTGAATCTCTGTGTTTAGGATGTGTTTCTGAGCCTGTGTGAAATGTTTTGTGACTAGCAGTATTCCTCCAGGGGTCTATCTTTTATGGTGTGCTTTAACCAAAAAGACAACAGCAAATGCATTCCAAGCAGATAAAAATCATGTTAATTTCATTCAATTCCATAACAACAATGACTTGCATTTGTAAAGCTCTTGACACTTTTTTGGTGTGCTTTCACATAGATTTAATTTAACATCACCTTTGTGAGGCAGACTGTATCAGTGCTATTATCTCCATTTTACAATAGAGAAAACAGAAAATCAAATCAGCCACGTGATTTGCTCAAGCTCACGCATAAAATGACGGACATCTCTGAAGCTGGAATTGGTAAGATAAGACAGGCCTGGGCAATACTGGATTCACATTCATATCTTACTACTTCCAGCTGCATGATTGGGGGAGGTTAATTAACTTCTCTGAGTCTCTGGTTTTTTTATCTGCAAAATGGGGACCCTATCTTGCCACAGGCCGTTACAGGGTGTAAACGCCACAATGTATGTAACACAGCAAGCCCAGCGACAGGTACATAACTGGAACACTCCAATGGTACCTCTCCTTCTGTCCCTGCCCTGGTCTGAGCTTTTCTCCCGGACTCCGAGCCCAATACCCTTCCAACCAGAACAGCTGTATGACTCAGGATGGAGACACATTTTTTATGGACTCATTTTAAAGGCTAGTACACATTTCAGTGAATTTGTCAGTAACTCAGTCAGAGAATTCAAGGCCCCGCAGGGTATTTCACAGTCTAAATGCCAGATGTACTTATAGGAGGCCAAAGCATATGTGATTAGAGTTGGGAGCAGCTACTCACTTTCTCAAATAAAATCTAAGATACTGTGGTTTAGTTGAAGGCCTCCTATGTGCTTTCACTATATATATACTAATAGTATTTTTCACTATAAAAGTGCAGTTCTTTGGTAGCAGTTTACCGTAGTCTTAATGTGCTCCAAAGGAAGTGTCAGTTTTATAGTTCATGGAGCAGATTCATTTTGATATTAATTGGTGTTTTCTCATCTTTCACCTACAGTGTTTATATGATGTGTTTATTGATCCCTCAATAAAACGAGCTTAACAGCATGGCTCTGGTACTACAGCATTGGTAACAATGTTTAGTTAAAAGCAGGAAGTTTGTTTACAAGCACATAGCATTACTGGTTGGCAAAGACTGAGGCCATTTTGAAAAGCTAAAGAATTCTTATAATAATTTCCAATAATTCCACTGCTGAATACTAGGGAATGCCTTGTATGTCTCTGGTGCAATGAAGATGTATGTGCCTATCACTATGCATACAACCTGGTATATAGTACACATGTGACATCCATTGACACCATTTAAAGGGACTTTGCTGTAGCTGGTAATCTAGCAGTCAACAGTCAACAGTCAACTAGTATTTTTATAGTTTCTGATTACCAGAACATATTACTCTTAATACAACAGCAAATATGATCCCAAAGGGAGCAATAATATTAAGGAAGCATAAGCCATCAACTGCCTTATGTTTAAACCTTAACTTTGACTTGTGAACATTGACAAGGCTGATCAGACTTTGTGCTTGGTGTGACTTTCGGCTGGTTTGCCTAGGTCAGATAGGCCCAGATCTCCCTCTCTATAACGTGCTAGCTCCATCTTAGGCCAACAGCCTGCCCATATGCCTGACCACAAGCATTTTCTACCCTGACTTTTCCCATATTGCAATATTTGATCAGTTTGTTAAGTTTTAAGACCCTCCCTAGTAGTTTTCAACACTCCCGCCTTCTCCTTTCCGGAGCGGTCTATCCAGAATCTCTGTATATAAAAGCTTTACTCACGGCCGGGCACTGTGGCTCATGCCTGTAATCCTAGCTCTCTGGGAGGCCAAGGCGGGCGGATCGCTCAAGGTCAGGAGTTCGAAACCACCCTGAGCAAGAGCGAGACCCCCGTGTCTACTATAAATAGAAATAAATTAATTGGCCAACTAAAAGTATATATATAAAAAAAAAAATTAGCCGGGCATAGTGGCACATGCCTGTAGTCCCAGCTACTTGGGAGGCTGAGGCAGAAGGATTGCTTGAGCCCAGGAGTT
>CAUYRT010042399.1:0-59274 GCA_963574885.1 Lepilemur ruficaudatus
TTAGTTCTGCTCTGATCTTTGTTATTTCTTTTCTTCTGCTAACTTTATTGGTTTATTTTTGTTTTTCTAGTTCCTTGGGGTACAACTTAATTAAACTAAAAAGCTTCTGCATAGCAAAAGAAATAATCAGCATAGTGAACAGACAACCTGCAGAATGTGAGAAAATATATGCAAACTGTACATCCACCAGGGGAATAATATCCAGAATTTACAAGGAACTCAACAACAACAACAACAAAAAAACAATTAACCTCATTAAGAAGTGGGCTAAGAACATGAATAGATTTCTTTCAGAAGAAGACAAACAAATGGCTAACAAGCATATGAAAAAATGTTCAACATCACTAATCAACAGAGAAATGCAAAATTAAAACCACAATGAGATATCATTTTATACTAATCAGAATGACTATTATTAAAAAGACAAAAAAATAACAGATGTTGACAAGGACGTGAAGAAAAGGAATGTCATATACACTGTTGGTAGGAAAGTAAATTAGTACAATCTCAATGGAAAACACTACAGACATTTATTAAGGAACTAAATAGAACTACCATGTGATCCAGCAATCCCACTTCTGGGTATCTACTCAAAAGAAAATAAATAATATATAAAAAAGATACTTATACTCTTACATTTATCACAGCAATATTCACAATAGAAAATATATGAAATCAACCTAAATGTCCATTAACAAGTATTTGTATAAATAAAATGTTGTAATGTACACAATGGAATACTATTCAGCTATAAAAAATAACGAAATCATGTCTTTTGCAGCAACATAGATGAAACTGGAAGCCATTATCTTAAGTGAAACAACTTAGACACAGAAAGACAAATACTGCATGTTCTCACATATAAAGGGGACTTAAATAATGGGTACAAATGGAAGCAGAGTACAGAATGACGGACAAGGGAGACTTCAAGGTGTTGGGGGTGGAAGGGGGATCGATAATGGGCCATTGCTTGGTGGCTACAAGGCGCATTGCTTCAGTGATATATGCACTGAAGGCCTGACTTTACTACAATGCAATATATCAATGTAACAAAATTGCACTTGTATCTCACAAATACATACAGATAAAAAATAAATGGGAAAACTGAATGTATTTAACCATAATAAAAATTAAAGGAGAAAAAATATTTAATGATATTCAAAGCCTGTTCCTGATAAAAAATTTTGCCAATTGAAGAGGCCAGCTTCAGGCACAAATCCAATGTGTGATAATTTAGGCCCAATCTTAGGCAATTTCAAAAGCTTTGCATTGCAAGCATATAGTACATGGTACTATTTATACTTTTGATATTAAATGTTCATAGATGTTCCTGAATAGTAGTTTCTTCACTTGCTCTTCGCCCTTGGTACCATTTCCAGAGGTTTTAACAACTGTTTTGTTTGTTTGTTGTTTTTACCAGTATCCTTAGGATCACTGGAAGTAATCACTAGTGTCACTGGTTTTGAGTCCCTGGGGCTCTTCCTTCTGTTATGTCACAAGTCAATCTCTTGTTAATTCTGCTTGCATGGGCTTCTAAGATGCTGCTTCAGAAACATAGATGGGAGAGAATTTCACATTGTAACCACCAATTCGATTATCAAAGTTAAGATACACAAAATCATAAATACCTTGAAGAAAATAAATGTTGACTTTATTGATATTCAGAAAGAGAAAGTCACATTTAGCCTACTATAAATAAAGCCCTGACACTGGAATAAAGCTCTAGATTTGACTTCATAAAAAATTAAACAATGCTCTTCTCTGAAAATGATAAAAGTAAAAGGAAATTAGGTGAGCATATCAGCACAGATTTTTCAAACCAGGCACTGACATTAAGAAATTAAATTGGGCTCAAAATTAGAGAAAAGAAAAAATCTTTAACATTCCAGGGAAAGAGTGGACAAACTGATTAGCTTATTCAAATAAAAAAATACTAAAAACTATATAAAGATACATTCTCCACTTTCATGTAATTTATAGGTACACAGTGAAGGCAAGTAGTTTTCAGTGCCATTTCTAGTACTGTATACATATTGTTGTTCTAACACAGGCTACATTAACATTTGTCCCATATTTTTCATTTTTCCCAGCTATTTGTATCCAGTCACTGAAAAAGTCCTACTTTAAGGGAGACCCCCTTAAGTGAAAAAGAAGGTAACTATCTAGAAACACAAATAAAATCATAGAGTAAAAAAAGAAAGCTAATTCTGGCAAGAAATATAACAATAAGGATTATTCTCTTGGTGGATGCAGGCATGTTTTTACAAGTTTTGTAAAGAACAAACAAGGCAGCTGAGTACAGCTGAAAGCTACTGCAAACCCTAGGGATTCCAAGAGCAGATCAAAATTTTAATCCTGAGATGATAGGAATTAAAATTAATCACCTAGTGAGCATCAGGAAAAGGTAGAAATTCAAATTTGTAAAACTGCAGCTACCTCTAATGAGAAAAAGGCCAATTCATGTGGAGAGAAGAAAGGTTTTGTCAGTTTTTACTTACAGATCTTGAATTAAATCCAAATGCAGATTAAACCTATTAAAATTTTATTGTACAAAGGCTTTTCAGAATGATGTTATAGACAAAACTACACAGTTTTTTATTATACCTAAGAGAAATGAAATATTCCTAATAACAATTATTAAAACTACAGTTGCCTCCTTGAATGTTCATTATGTGTCAAGCTTGGTATATGCAAATGATTATACAAAATATCATTTAGCCTTCACAATTTCTCTGTGAAGCAGGTAATTTTATTCTACCATATAACAAATGAGATTATGAGAGATTAAATAATTTATATAATATTCCACAGATATTTGTATAATAAATAAATCAAGTATAGTGATACATATCTTGATCATGTATTTTTAAACAATGAAGGAATACATTTATTTTCCAAATAAATAATTGAGATGATATCATTGTTTTACCGCATGGTCTATGTGACATTTCCAATCAGTGGGGATCAAAATGGAGTACACAGTTGAAGAAACTAGCTAGGCTTTGAAGGAACAAAAGAAGAAAAAAACCTGGAACATTATCTTCCAATTATAACAGAATAAAACCCTGATGAAACCAGATTTATATGTCCACTAACAGCATTAAAACCTTTAAAGAGCATGGACAATTTCACTTATCTTCTTGATATATATAAAATATTTTCAATTTTGGCACAATCTTTAAGTAGCAAGAAGGTAGAATATTTAAAAAATTGACTACAAAATTAAAATATCTGTATATCCAATATATATAAACAAAATTCTAACTCAAAACAAAAAAATACATATAAGCCTGCAGAAATATGACAAAGGTGTAGCAATCAAAAAATATGTGCAATATATGAACAAGTAGCTATAAAATAGACATATATATAGTAATTAAATATGTGAAGATTGCTTCAACATTATTTATAAACAGAGAACTAAAATAAAAATAAGTAAAATATTTCTTTTTATATGAGATAAGTGATATACAAAATTTGAAAGTATCAGGACCCTTACATATGGTGTTGGTGGATGAATAAATAGCTGTAATCTATTTGATATATACTTTATAATAACTTTGAAAATGAAAATGCAAGAACAATTTTATAGAGCCCTTATTTTGATTGGAAGTGTCCTAAAATGTGTGTAAAACTTATTACAATATTTTTTTTGTCTTAAAAAAATAGCATGAATAATATTTAAGAAGGAATGGAATAAATACACTATGTGTCATAAATAAAATGGTGTTGAAAAGACACAAGTAGATACGCATGTGGGATATGAAAAAAATATGTGGTCTCAATTACTAAGCTATAACCAAGTTAGAGAAAAGAGGGTAGAACCCTAATACTTGGAATATTTTCTGGAAGATTATATAAGAAATTTAATCACACATACACACGGTCTTGAAGAATCAAACAGGAGTAGCAAGGAAGAGATAATTACAATTATTTTTAAATCTTGGCAATATTTAAATTTTAATCATGAGATACCCTTTGTTAAATACTTAGGTATTAAAAAAAGCATTACCATCATCAACATGTAAACAACTTACTTGCCTTCAGAACTTGTAAAGATATTTTTCTAAAAATTTATGTCTGTCTTTATCTACTATTTACCTTTTTAATCCACCTACTTAGCTATTTATCATTTTAATTTTTTTCTTTTTTTTCTTTTCTTCCTTGGCATTGTAAGTACCTACTTAGCTATATAAATGTAGAGGTGTTGATTTTAAAGCTGAAAATTTATAAATTATATATTAAAAATATATTCTATAATTTATAGAAAAAACTGACCTTTCTGTTTTTATAATTTAGCTATTTTGAATATTTTTCAAAATATTTAAATATACCATATTACATGTTGAAATAAAATGTTTTCTTAAAATTATCAATTTTATTGATTTTAGTAGATTTTATTAATAATCAAAGTTAAATTGTTAATTAAACTCTCAAGTCCATGGCACTCTCTAGGTTAAAATGTTGAATCTATCGAAATTTAATGAATATTAATTTAATCAGCAATAAACCTACCCATGTACAATACAACACTAAAAACATAGAGAACCATTGCTTTCTTTACCCAGCTTCAGTATACTTAAAAAGAATTCAGTATACTTAAAAAGAACTACTCTGTTTTGTTGAAACAACTATATGGTACAAATAGTTGTTTGTATCCTTCCATAATGATGATGGCAACAGAAATCAATATAATCTGTTATTTCCTGTTAACGAATTTGTTTAAATCTGTCAATTAAAAAGTTAATTAAATCTGTAAGTACAGTATGTGTTATATACATGGCCATTCATAATTTGTGAAATAATTATTCTATGTCATTTATAAAGAAAACCAGTTTTGATTACCTATTAAGATTTGGGTTTTTAGCAATTAATGTGACAAACATCAAAAAGAATTAGAAGTTGCTTTAAAAATATCTGACATGGTAATATTATTTTTCTTTTTTCTTTCTTTTCTTTTTTTTTTTTTTTTTTTTTGAGACAGAGTTTCACTCTGTCACTCCACCTGGAGTGCAGTGGCATTATCATAGCTCACTGCAACCTCAAACTCCTGGGTTCAAGTGATCCTCCAGCCTCAGCCACCAAAGTAACTGGGACTACTACTACTACGAGCGCATGCTGCAATGCCTGGCTAATTTCTTCTGTTTTTCGGTGGGGACGGGGTCTTACTTTTGCTCAGGCTGGTCTTGAACTCCTGACCTCATACAATCTTCCCGCCTTGGTCTCCCAGAGTGCTAGGATTACAGGTGTAAGTCACCGTGCCTGGCCTGATAATGGTAATATTTCTAAAAAGTTTCTAGACATTTAACTTTAAAAATTTATAGAATAGATGAAAGCCACAATTTCTTTGTTGTATAATTTGTATATTTTTGTGAAAACATATTACTTGAAGTTGTAAATACTTTTGAACAAAATGTTTTTCTATCACTAGTGAAAATTTAGGAATATTAATTCACTTTAGCAATATTAATAATTTTTTCTTTACGGGGCTTTGAACGACCCAAATGTAATAAATCAGAGAATTCATTAGGGAATAGGATAATAATTGGATAACCATTATTCTTCATCCTTACTGTTTGGAATCTTCCAGGAATCAGCTTTTACGTTTCTTCAAGTTACCTAATTTTCAAAACCTTACCTTTCATATTTACTTAAAAATCTGCCAAGTTTTTGACTTACTATTTTTACACTACTTTGAAATACATAACCAGTATCAACCAATAATCACTAACAACCTTTATTCCCAGAATTGCTTATCATGTGTTTTGTCTGCCTCCCAAGTTATAACAGATGAGTTTTATTAACTGTTTGCCAGTGCATAAAATTAAAACTTACCTTCCAGCTTAAGGTATTCATTTTCTTTCCTGCCCATCATCTGACTGCTAGGCTACTACAACACATTTTTAAGTATTTCTTACAAAAACAGCCCACAAATGATACTATATTATATATTTTTTTAGTATAGAATAGAGAATTGGGGGGCAATTTTCCAGTGATTTACCAAAACAAAGATTTGTTTTTAGTTCATCTTTTATGTGTTACATAGTTCAGCAGACTTTTTGCCTCCAAAGTTGCCTACATATCCAGGTTGATGAAGGCTTTAAAATAATGTAGTTGTACCATATAGAAAATAATTCCTTCACAGTAAGAAGAAAATAAATACTTGATTTTAAAAAGTCTACCCAAACACCAAAGCTTTCCTACTTTAAGGAAAGTTTTTATGGCATCAGTCAAATTCCAGTCCTCTTTGTTTCTCCAAATTCAGGGATCACATGTCATGTACTGTGCATTTTTTCCTTAAAATGATAGTTCTTGTCACACATGTGTTATACATCAGTCAAACATTGGTGCTTTATAGCACTCCAGCAATTATTACCAAGGAAATTCTCTCTCATAATTTGCGACAATTGAGCAAGCTGGTGGTTGTTTCTTTCTTTCTTTTTTTTTCTGGGACAAAGAATTTTTATTAAATACACACATACTTTTAGGAGATAAAGCAAAGAACTAAAACATGACTGTAAATGATTGGTCATTCCAAAACTTACAGGGATAAATACTATAAATATAATGAATGCAATTAAATTTCAGATAACCAAACTAAATATATGTGTTTCTATCCTCAGTAAAAGACAAACATAAAAAGATTAAAAACACAAATGGAAAAAATAGAAACTTTTCAATGTTCAGGAAACACCAGAAGTGCTTTTTGGCTAGGTGCAGTGGCTCACACCTGTAATCCCAGCACTTTGGGAGGCCTAGGCAGGAGGATCGCTTCAGGCCAGGAATTCAAGACCATCCTATACAACACAGCCAGACCCTGTTTCTACAAAAAATAAAAAAAAAAAAAAATAGCCAGGCACGGTGGCCTGTGCCTGTAGTCTGAGCTATTCAGGAGACTGAAGTGGAAGGATGGCTTGAGCTCAGGAATTCATGTAGTCAGCTATCATTGTGCCACTGTCCTCCAGCCTGGGCAACAGACTGAGACCTTGTCTCTTTTTTTAAAAAAATTATATATGTGTGTGTGTGTGTGTGTGTGTGTGTGTGTGTGTGTGTATTTTAAGACCAGTCAAGTGTAGTAGTAAGAAGGGGGGAAAGAGTTGAACAAAGAGTTCGAGCTGTAACTAACTGACTGTGAACAATTGAGATAACCTACTACCTTCAGATCTGCTGAAACCCTGTCTCTTAAGGAAAAACAAAAAACAAGAATGAAAAGAAAAGAAAGGAAACGAAACACCAAAAGTGTTTTGGATTAGCTGGTCTTAAGCCTGCCCTAGGCGTGGAGATTCTGATTCAGCTGGTCTGGTAAGGGGCATAGAAAAAAAAAATTTTTTGTTTTAAAGATACTCAATAACCCTGATGATCAGTGAGGTTTGAAAGCTGCTGTCTTAAACAACACAGACAAATATAAGGCTCATATAAATGTGGCATGCATTAAAGCTAGTATGCCTTGTATGGCAAAGGCACTTACATGAGCCTGAAGAATACTGAATCATCTTCTAAGGTTAGAAGACATTGATAAAACTTCTTTCATGAGGCAAAGAATAGTTTTCAAGTGAGGGTCACAATATATCAGGAAAGGCTGGTTTTCTTTCTTTTTTTGTGAGAGACGGGGGTCTCCGTTATGTTGACTAAGCTGGTCTTGAACTCCTGACCTGAAAGCAGTCCTCCTGCCTCGGCCTCCCAACGTGCTGGGATTATAGGTGTGAACCACTGTGTTTGGCCCCATGGAAAAGCAAGTTTTAAATAACATCCCAGAAGCTGAGAATACACCAAACCAAATAGGAAAGGATGACCATCATGATGCTGGGTGAGAGGTAGTACCATGCAAAGCTGGTTACCTTCTCAAAGTGCAGTCCAGACAGGAGGACTGGGCTGTTGGATGTAGGACTTCTATTGTAAGAGGGGCTGTTCTTATCAGGGTCCCTCCAGTCTTGACAGGCGCGAGCTCTGGTGAGGGCATCTCTACATTAGTGACACGATGTTCGCCCAGACATTCTTCAACACTGTCCCTCACAACCTTTATATCACAAACCATAGGAAAAGGTTTGTGTATCTCCCAAATATTAAGTCTTAACTGCTTTAGTCACAGGGTTCTCTTTCGATTCCCACAGGGCTCCATACTCCTTCAGAGTGTCTGCTGACTGCGGTTCTGTCACCACTAGGTCTAAAGTCCTCCCCAAGAAGTTCCATTAGGGCAGCATTTGCCTGTAGGCCCGCTGTCTAGCTCTGTGCAAGGCATTAACTAAAGCGTTAGGAGGCGCTCTATAAATATTTGAAAGCAAGGAAAGAGTTTCCCAAGGAGGCTGGTTTCGTTGGCTTAATAGTTCAGTCAAGAAAAGGAAGAGGTATCCGTGGTCACTCGTGAAGCCACCAGCTCCTTCTGCGGGGTGACTAGGTGCCCGCCTCCTAGTCCTTCTCTCCCCGCTGCTGAGGTAAGCGCTCCACGCCGGCCACCACTGGTAACCTCGAGGACGGCAGCCGTCGGGGCTCCTCTCCTCCCCGCCGGGGCGCCTGGGCTCCCAGGCCCGACCTACCCTGCTGCAGGCAGCCGGTCGCGCCTTCTCGCTCCTCCCCGCGTCGCCTCCCCTCAGCCCTGTCCTCAGACTCGGCTGCCCCGCGTCGCCTCACGTCCGGCCCGGCGCCCTCCTCGCGCCTCCTAGCGTCGCCTCCCGTCCCCGCAGCCCCGGCCGCCCCGCGTCGCCTCAGGCCGCCCTCACGAGGGCCCAGTTGCCCTTCGCGGCCTCGGTCCCGCCCGCCGAGCTGCAGCGAAGCGGCGGGCGCTCGCCTCGGTGGTGTTTCTCAAACAAGCTCTGCCACGTGTCTGCGGGAAATTATATGCTCCGCTTTTGCTCAGAATTCTTTGGGCACAATTTGATGCGTGGCCAGCTAATTTTGAAGTGATGGCAAACCGTGAAGAACAGATGTACATTCTATTAACGTGCATATGTCAGCCATTTGATCCTGAAGCTTAAAATCTACATGAAGCTTAAAATCCACTTGAAGAGCCAGGTGTGGTGGCTCACACCTGCCATCCCAGAGACTCCAGAGGCTGAGGTGAGAGGATCACCTGGGCACAGGAGGTCGAGACCTGCCTGGGCAACATAGTGAGAGGCTATCTCTAAAATATACCCGCCCCCTACAAAAAAAATTAGCCAGGCATAGTGGCATGTGCCTCTAGTCCCAGCTACTCGGGAACCTGAGGTAAGAGGATTGCTTGAGCCCGGGAGTTCAAGGCTTTTGAGGCTGCAGTGAGCTGTGATTGTATTCCTGAACTCCAGCCTAGGGACAGAGTGATAACTCGTCTCAAAAAAAAAAAAAAAAAAAAAAAAATCCACATGAAGAGAATAAAATTATTTAATATGAAGAAACCATGAGAGAGAATCTCTTTGGAGATACTTGTTGGAGCGCTATAAAGCATTGTAATTTGACATGTGCGTAACACTTCTGTGCACAGGAAATGTGACTGCTGGATTTGGAGGATTGGAATTTAACTGGTGCCTTAGGAATCTAAAGCTGGGAAGTTTTGGTGATTGAGTAGATTTTTCAGAATCAAGAGAAAGAAGGTTTAATGAAGAGTGAAATACGTTTTGATGAAATAATCGGGATGAGATAAAGAAGGGTTTTAAATAAACTATAGGTATTCTTTTTTGTGTTCATGTTAAGTTATGTTTTTATAAGAAAATGTCCATTTATCTAAATTTTTTAATTTGTTTGCTTTAGTTTGAAATCTCTTACTCAGCATTCATTTCCTTTCATTCTTAGTATCTGAAATTTATTAATGAGAAAAGAATTTTTAAATGGGAAAGAAAACATGTATTGTGTGATATGTCAATTATGACTTGGATACAGTTGTGTAGGTAATATTTTTTAAAATGTCAACTTTCTGTTCCCTCTTAGATTTAATGAGAATTATTTCTCCCAATTCTATCCCCGAACTATTTTTTCAGTAAATACTGAATTGTTAAATGCAGTTTTCATGCATCAAAATGATGCATTTCATTGTCAAATGTCATTAAAACATTGTTTTAAATCAATTTTAATTTATATACTTGTGTCAACCACTTGATAAATAATTGGACTTGTGTTATTTCCTTACTGATTCTAATCGCTCTAGAAATATATTATCTGATTAATTTTCCTTGAGACTATTCAACAGTGTGCATATAGCATCACTTTTATTTGTTTTGTGTATTGCTATTTAGCGTGAAAATATATCATTAGGTTTATACAATTAGATTTCAATCTTAATCATTTCTAAAAACATTTAGAAGTTTTTGAGCCTTCAGATGTCTTGGACGTGTCTTCTGGTTAGGCCACTTAATGGTGTAGAAGTGTTTTCACTCATCATGTGTCATTTTATTTATAACCAGGCTCTTAAGACTGTGGCAGTACACTAGGCAGCATTAATAAAGCATGTCTTGGAGCAATGTATTTGTTTTCATAGACTGAAATCAATTCACCTTGAAAGTACTGCTCATACAGGATGAATAACCCTGCAGATAAGATCTCTCCTATTAGCAATGAAAAAATAGCCTCAGAGAGTTATAAATTTAAAAGAAAGTATGTTTGTTGGTATTCAGTGCCTCTATACATCTTAAACTGGTTTGGCTATTAGTATATTACATGGAGAGTGGAGAGTAAGGTTTGTTTGTTTTTTTGGTTTGTTTTTGTTTTTGTTTTTGTACTGTCAGAGAAGCAATCTGGCACTGCCGGACACCAGTGCAGAAGAATTGAGGTTAAATCACCCAGTCCCATCAGTACACTGAAGGAAGGAACATATGAAATTGTATACATAGGAATTAAGATGCAAAAAAGAGTTTTACACTCAGAAATAATTTAAACAATGTGCAAATAAGATTCAATAAGAATAATTTTTTTTCTAGAAGGGAATATGTGTGCAAATGGTGTTCAGAGCAGTTAAGAATTATTTTATTATTCCTTTTTATAGCCTAAATGGAGCCATGAAGAAAATATCAACATATTCGGTAAGCACTGTCTTAATTTGTCAGCTGGAATATTACTGTGTAAACATGCTTAGATGGATCTTTTCTCTCTCCTCCAAAGTAATATAATAATTTCCATGATTTCTCTCCCCACTCTTGATTATTTCCCAAAAGGCAACACAATATTTTCTTAAGAGAACTTAACCGTAAATTGAATGAAGTTAACATTCAAAGTGTATTTCCACCTTCAGCTTCACTATTAATTAAATCAGTTTGATAATAAAGTCTTGAAATAAATAAAATTTGAAATGAATACTAAATTTTACAGAAAATAAGTTCCATTATGTTCCAAGGCAATTAACCATTGAGCCATCTCACGTTAACCATTTGAAATGTAGTTCTCATTCCCCAATCCTTCACTCAGAGGGAACATCACAACTATGTAAATCAGAATTCCTGCTATGTTCATTCAGAAGTGAAGTGAACATTCAGAAGTGAAGCCAGAATTGTAATAAATGGTGGTTTACATGAATACAAATACATTTAAAAGTGTATTAAAAGTACTCTAATGTATCTTCTAAAATCTGGAGTAAATGATCCAAAGCATATACTTAAGTACATGTTTTAAATACTAATGATAGATATTGCTGAGCTACTGTCGTAAAGCTTTACATGATTTTCACAATATATTAGAATAAATAACACTTCTTTTTTCATATTATTTTTTTATGAAAATTTTCAAAGGCCAAAGTGAAAATATTTTACAGTGAACATCATTTAATCACCACCTAGAATCTACTATTACTATTATATTACTTTATTTTCTTTGGCATATACTCACCTATCTATTATTTCTTCCACATATCCATCAACCTAATTTATTTTTGTTGTATTTAAAAGGATAAGTATATTTTCACCAAATACTTCATCCTGCATGTAATTCAGTAAAACTCAAGTTTTGTTTTCCATTGTAATACGTTTATGTAATTAAATGCACTGTACTTTGACTAATGCATACACACCTGAGTGAAAAGAAAAATCAAGGGTCTGAGATTTTATCCTAATTGCAAGATCACAGGTTTCTTGGATGCCGATAGAAAGCGTGAAACTCATCGTTCAGAGGAAAAGAATTATTAAATACTTACCACATAGCGATAGCAATAACAATAGCCAGAGTAATATTGTTTGTGCTGGTTCCCTGAGCCAAATTTTTCATATGGAAGAAGGCAAGGTGCTCTTGCACACGCAGTGGGTTGCATTACAGCAGAGGAACCCTGCTATGGACTGTATGTACATTTGTCCTCTCAAAATTTCTTTTATCCCCCAAAGTGACAATACTAAGAGATGAGATCTTAGGAGGTAATTAGGTCACAAAGGTGGAGCACTCATGAATGGGATTACTGCTCTTATCCAAAGACAAAAGAGAACTTGCTTTCTCTCTCTCTATTCTCTACCCTGTGAGGAAATAACAATGAGAGCTATCTGGAAACCAGGAAAGTAGGTCCTCACTAGACACAGGATCTGCTGGCACCTCGATCTTGTACCTCTAAGCCTCCAGAGCTCTGAGAAATAAATATCTATTGTTTAAGCCAGCCAGTCTGTGGTATGTTTGTTATACCAGCCCAAATTGACTAAGACAAACCTTGAGCTTAGGAAACCTCAGACATTTAAAGGGGCTGCTAGCAAACTTTTTCCAATGTTTTCCATAGATGGAGACATTATTATGCTGGACAGCAAACAAATCTGCTCTCTTTCCTGGAGAGAGGTATTTTCTTATTGTCTAAGGATGTTTGATCTACATGCATCCTTATATGGAACAAAAACATCATCCACATCTTTATTTAGAAAGCAAGTGGTGTTCCTTATAATACTGAACCCTTGCTTCCGTACTGTGTTGACTGCTAATGAATTTTCTTCTCTCTATGACACTTGTTAATCATTCTGATTAACCTGACCAACACAATCTGAGTTAAAAACCTTTATATTTATTTTATGTGCCATTTAATTAAGTGTATCAGTAGGTCTAAAAGTAGCAAGATGAGTACAAATTTCAGTTAGCTATGCCCCTTGGAATCCCAGAAGGGAGGAAAATCCCATAAACAATCACAATATACCTTAGAAGGCTAGGCACCTGTTCCTTAAATTTCTCTGTGGACTTTTCCACTTTGCCCAAGGCAATAATCCAGGTACAACAGTATATGTTAGTGATTACCCAGACTTCAACTTGGCCCAGAAAGAGTAAGTATAGGGTACTTCCATTATCTGTAACTACTCTGGCCAGTGAGTTGAAGCTGATCTTAGTGTCTTCCAGGGTGAGATGCTTTTCTATTAAAATCATTCAGATCTTTTATGATCATTCCTTAAGTGTAAGTAACCTTGCTTAGTGAAGAAGACAAGTAAAATCATGAATTTCACGAAAGAGGTACAATTGTAAACATGTGCATGATATCTTTGGAAATAAAGTTTTTGCAATTTTTTAGAGTCTCAGGTAGGACTTCCATCATCATAAGGCAAAGGTTAACAGTGCTTCCAGTTGATAATACCAGCATATCTGCACACCTTAAGGCTCACAGTCTGGTTCAAATAATTGAGGCTAGCCCTATTTTCCTGGAGGAATTGCTTGAGGGAAGTCAGCCCAACCTGTCCTGATTGTCAATTAGATCACATTCCTCTGCCTCAAGTAAAGATTGAAAATGTGACTGGGGAAAGTATCCAGAGGTGTTGATTGGCATTGTCCATGGGAGAAGCAGTTGCTGGTACCATTATCTACTATTTCAGATAGGCTTTTTAAAATAAGATTAATGAAAATATCATACAAATTATGACTGAGTTCCTCAGCAACCTGAGGTTCCACAGCATATTCAGCTGTTTCCTCAAAGTGGCTGAGTTTGGAATATAGTAGGAAGAAAGGTTAAGATAATTTATAAGTTACAAAGGATCTGCGCTTTTTAAAAAAAAATCTTGATTTTTAAAATCTTATTATTGATTTGTAAAAAAGAAAAGACAATTTTACATAGAATCCAGTTTGTCAGATAACGAGGTTTGCATATACGTCCTCCAAATGTGTGCATCTTAGCTTTTCATTTATCTAGCAATGTATTTCAAAGAGCAAACATTTCTAGTTTTGAAGTAAATGTTATCAATTCTTTCTATAATGATGCATTGATTTTGAGTCATAATTAGGAAATATTCACCTAAACTAAAGGCTTAAATATTTTCCATACATTTTATTCTAAAAGTATGAAAAATGAGATTTTAGCTTCTATTTTTATTTCTATGATCTAAGTCAATTTTTTTTTTTTTCCTGTATCATGTCAAGTAAGATTTAACATGGGCTCAAGCAATCCTCCTGCCTCAGCCTCCCGAGTAGCTAGGATTACAGGCACACACCATGACACTCAGCTAATTTTTCTGTTTTTAGTATAGATAGGGTCTTGCTCTTGCTCAGGCTGGCCTCAAACTCCTGACCTCAAGCGATCCTCCCGCCTCAGCCTCTCAGAGTGCTAGGATTCCAGGCGTGAGCCACAACTCCTGGTCTCTTTGCCTTTTTAGATTAGATAATTTTTTCTGATGTGTCATCAAGTTCACTGATTTTTCCTTGGCTGTGGGGAGTCTACTAATGAACCCATAAAAACATTCTTCATTAACATTATTGTATTTTATTTGAAACATTCCAATAGATTCTTAAAGATTCCATCTATTTGTTGATATCTATTTGATCTTACATGTCATGCACCTTTTTCACTAGAGATTTTAACATATTCATAATTATTTTAAATTCCTTTTCTGATAAAGCCAACATAATGAATCATTTTTTTATTTTGGTTCAGATGACCATATTATATATTTAGACTCTCTTCTTTGTTTTGCATTTTAATAAGCCTCATATTCTACTTCATTTAAATTTTTTTTTGGCATTCCAGACATAATTTATATGACATGAGACATGGGGATCACCTTATAACTGCTGGGAGAAAAACATGAGTTTTCTCATTCTTGGCTTTTATATGATAAGGATTTTCATTTATCTACTTTATTAATGTTGATATATTTAAATTTTATTGTTGCTATGGTTACCAGAGTGAATTTTATTGTTGGAATGGGCAGCAAAGTATTAAAATTCCTTTTCCTGTCTCCTCTTTGGCTTTGTGTCTTTCCTTAGTGTTTCTTCCCAATGAAAATCAGATATTTGCAGCACTCTGCTGTATTCCCAGCAATTTTTACTCAAAGCTTGTTAGTATCATTAAAAGGGAGGTAGTGGAAAGTTTAGTTCTCTGATGTCTTCCTTAAGCTTCACACTGAGGCGTGTACCCTGGGCTTCAGGAGTGTGGCTTTCAAAAGAATTCCTTTCCATACTCCAGTGCTGGATCACCTTTTTCCCCTTCCTGGTTTCTCCCTGCTGCTGTCTTTAGTCTAAACATTTGCATTCCTTTCCCTCTCTGATTAAGGCTTTGTTACTTAGAAGATAGAGAGAAGGTGGCGTAGGTTGACATCTAGTCTCTCTCCTTTTCTCCGGGCTTCAAATAGGGTTTTACCAGTTTCTTCCAGATACATAGTTTGATAAATAGCCCCCTGCATATTAATCCTTTGCATCTCTCTAAGAGAGATAAGGAAAATGAATCTAGGCAAGTTTTTTTTCAGTGACTTCTTTTACCTTCTCTCAGCCATCACTCAGGGGTAGCTTTCCCTGAATACTTTCTAATCCTCCCCCTTGAGAGCCTATTAGGGTTTCTAGAGAAAAAAAAACCTGAAAGATAACAAGAATTACCTTATGACTGTGGTCCCTCAGAGCTTAACGTTCTGACAATAACCAACACTCAGTTTCCAGCAGTTCATAAAAAAAATCTAGTTTAGTCTTCCTAATGGCTTACATTTCTTCTAGTTGTGTGTGCCTCAGGTAGATAGATACTGGGTCCTGTTTCTCCATTCATGTACCTGTCTCTATATTTGGGGATGACAGTTTTTCCTGTGACCTCATTTTCTAAAGGCTCCAAGCAAATCATTGATTTTTAGTTAGTCCATTATTTTTCTGGTTGTTATTAGGGTCAGAGCAATATCTTTCCAGCTTGCTATATCCCCAGGTTGAAAAGAGAAGTTAGATTTTTTTCTTTAATTACAGAAGAAATAATGATTTATTTTTTATAAAGTACCAATTGGAAGTCCCAGAAGACCTTTCAGCAATTCAGTGGCATGATAAAGCCTGTGTTTTAAAAATACCTCTCTGGATGGTAATTGAATGAGTAAATGATAGAAGTCAGAAGTTTAAACGTAAGAGAATTTCACTGGTCATGTTCAGAGATGGTAATTTGGAAGGAATAGTAATGGAAAAGTTGGTTTGGAGCAATTAATACATATTAGAAAGATTTGCGAAAAATTTTGGAAAGAAAATGTAAGAAAATCTTTCTGATAAATCATCTATGAAGAGTGAAAAAGAATAGGAGGCAAAAAGGACTCTCAGTTTTCTTCTATTAAATTTGTACTGTTTGTGAAGATGGGTAAGACTGGTGCAGTAGACTTGGGATGCATAGTATAAGTATTCCTTTTGCCAAATATTTTCGGATCCACTGCTTCCACACAGGAGACAGAATTATATTCCCTAATCCTCCTGTGGTTGGTTAGAAACAGCAGAGGTAATATTTCCAGGGCCAGGACATTTAATTGTCAATTAAAAAACACTTTAGAGCTGTCTTTTTTCATAGAAACAGCATTAGCAAAGTTTAAGATATGTTTGAGGTTGTATCTGTCATTCCTTTTTGTCTTTTTTTTCTATCTTTCTTATTTTTTTTTTCCTTTGCAATGCATACTTATTGACTATAGTTTGCATTGTTGAATGGTTTTCTTTCAATGATTTTGAAATTACAGTTTATTTTTAGTAATTATTAATTTGTTATATTTTAACTTATAATTTTGTGATTGTCAGTATCATAACTGGATCTACTATTTTGTCTCAACATGTATTTAAAAAAGGGATTTACTTTTTAGATAATGCTTCACACTATCTAGTAGTTAGTTTACTCTTCTCTATGAAAAAATAATACCTTTACATTCTTTAATACCACTTTAAAGAAGAACCCTTTGTTTTTTAATACATATACATTTGTGTATATATGCATGCTAAATATAATATATTTGGAAGCTTAATATAGTCTATTTTTTATATTTAACTTATTTGAATTTTATGATGCTATATATAAAAAGGAAACCTTTACTTTTAATTTCAGATTTATTCACAACTTAATTATTTCAACTGTATTGGTACTTACTCAAAAACTATATATATATAAAATTGTATATTATTGTCTAACATTTATGCTGTTATATTTGTATATAAGTTTATATTTATATATACAATTTGAGACTCTGAATATCTGAGCATGTATTTTGCTTTTCTTCAACATGAATAATAACCTGACTCAATATAAACTTAGGGAATTTACAGATTTATTTATTTATTTATTTATTTATTTATTTATTGAGATGGAGTCTCACTCTGTCACCTAGGCTAGAGTGCGGTGGCACCAGCCTCGCTCACAGCAACCTCAAACTGCTGCCTTAAGCGATTCTCCTGCCTCAGCCTCCCAAGTAGCTAGGACTACAGGCACAAACCACCACACCTGGCTAATTTTTCCTATCTTTAGTAGAGACAGGGTCTTGCTCTTTGCTCAAGCTGGTCTCCAATTCCTGACCTCAATCAATCCTCCTGACTCAGCCTCCCAGATTACTTGGATTACAGGCATGAGCCGCTGTGTCCAGCCTACAGATTTTTAAAGTTCTATAGATTGTGTTGCATTGCTTTCTATTTTTAGTAGGTTTTTTAGGTTAGTTTTATTTTTTTAATTTCAAAATATTAAGGGGATACAAATCTTTTTGATTACATGGATGGTGTTAGGAGTGCTTGAGTCACAGCTGTGTGTGCCCATCACTCAAATAGTGTTCACCATACCTGTTAGGTAAATTTTCATTCCTTCCTTCCTCTTTCCCCCATGCTTGATTACAATGATTTTTACTTCCCTCTGTGCAGATGTGTGCTCAAAGGTTAGTTCCAATTTAATAGCGAGTACACGTGATGTTTGTTTTTCCATTTAGATACTTAAATTAGGATAATAGTCTCCAGTTCCATCCAAATTGCTGCAAAGGGCAATCTTTTTTATGGCTCAGTAGTACACCATGGTATACATACACCACCTTTTTTTAATCCATTCATGAACTGATGGGCACTTGGATTGACTCCACATCTTTGCAATTGTGAATTGTGCTACAATGAGCATTCTAGTGCAGGTGTCTTTTTGATAAAATGACTTCTTTCTCATAAGGCTAGTAACCCAGTAGTGAGATTGCTGGATCAAATGGTAGGTCTACTTCTAGTTCTTTGAGTAATCTTCATACTGTTTTCTATAGAAGTTGTAGTAATTTTAAGTCCCACAAACAGTGTATAAGCATTCCTTTTTCTCTGCATCCATGCCAGCATCTATTGGACTTTTTAATAAAAGCCATTCTAAAAGGGGTAAGGTAATATCTCATTGTGGTTTTAATTTGCGTTTCCCTGATGATTAGTGACATTGAGCAATTTTTCATATGTGTATTGACCATTTGTCTATCTTATTTTGAAAAACTTCTGTTCATGTCTTTTGCCCACTTTTTAATGGTGGTGTTTATTTTTCTTTGGGCTGACTTGTTTGAATTCTTTGTAAATTCTGAATATTAGCTCTTTATTGGATGTATAGTTTGCGAATATTTTCTGCCATTCTGTAGGTTGTCTGTTTGCTCTGTTGTTTCCTTAGATGCGCAGAAGCTTTTTAATTTACTCAAATCCTATTTGTTTATTTTTGTTGTTGCAATAAACTTCCCCCAAGCCAGGGACTTTTGCTCCAGGCGCAGCACACTCTGCCCTTAGAGGTGAAGAGAAGCAAAAAGAGCTGCTTTCTCTGTGTGGCTGGCATGAATCTGCGGGACTTTGGTGCTGAAAAATCATCAGCAACCTGTTGATTCATCTGGCCAGGCTAGCGTCAGCCAGTGAATCTTGAGTGCTCACCTGGAACTCTAGTTCTCCAGGCCTGGGTGGCTGCCATTTTTTGGAGTCCCCAGCCTGGAGATGCTGTGGTGCATGACAGTTTTGGGCAGGACTCCTCCCCCAGCCCAGGGACTTTCCTGCTGGGCGCAGTGGACTCCACCCTTGGAGGGGGAGAAGTGAAAAACGCTGCTTTCTCTCTGTGGCATTGGTGCCGAAAAATAATTGGTGGCTTGTTGAAACAATATTCTTTCAGCTGTTATTTATATAAAACAAGTTTATTCTGTTCAGTTATCAAAGTAAAAGCATATTAGTTATTTCTCAATCTGAAAATATATGGTATAAAATTTGTCTTAGATTTTGACAATGTAAGGCTTCACATTGTAGAATTATTTAGTTTTACAAATTTTGTGTGTATCCATTAGTATTTTATAGAAGAAGTAAGTAGAGTTTACATTAGTGCTAGCTAACCAAATTCTGTTTTAGCTAGGCTTTTTGTATGCTGTTAAAGCAAGCAGGAAATGTGTGGATAAATTACTGTTTTCTATTTGTTTGAACCATTTAAACTAAATAATTTTACCACTATGGGTTCAGTCCTGTGATTGTAGTATTTAGTTTTGTAGTCAAACATATTTCCATAAAGTTATAATGGGATTTGTGTAATTCATCACAATCATTAAAAATATGTTATTAATATCAATTTCTTAGCAACTTTACTTGGTATGATGTCATCTTCTAATTTTAAAAACAGTCTAACATCATTTTTTTGCTATTAGACTTCTGGTAAGGTACATAAGTGACATCTCTTGGTTCAACTATTTTGATACCTTTTAAATATATTGCCTGAGTTTGACAGGGTCATTGATTACCACCATTTGGCTGTGACCTTCCTGTATACATTCTACAATTTATCAAGAATGTTGATGAGAATACCATGCGAGATGATATCAAAAGGTCTTAGTAAAATACAGATTTATTAGATTTTTTCTTTCTCCTTATCTAAGAAGTCTGTCATCCTGTCACCTTTCATGAGCAATGCTTTCAAGTTGAATGAATTTGAGATAGAAAGAACAAATATGCTGCCACTTACCATTCTTTATAAAAGCTTGACTAATGCTTAATGCCGAATGTAGTGGAAGGATTGCTGACATGAACTATTTTCACCTTGTGGAATTTAACTTTTCCTTTATTTTTTTCTTTGCCGTTAGTGGAGATTGAGAATGAAATCTTCACCTATAGGGTACAAAATTTACGGTTCCCTAAGCAAAAGGTGGTGGCCATAAATTTTTTTCTCATTACTCTCTGTTCCAATATCCTGGTCACTTACATCTGTGAATGCATTATGCTTTCAGTATGACACATATTGGTTTTCTTGTTTGACAGCGACAGCTGACAGATGAGGACAATCTGGAGATCATTCAAGGGCTGATGCCCTTGGGTGAGGCTGAGAGGTAGATGGCTTGCAGTATATGGAAATTGTTTTATATTTCTTTCGAATACCATGGAAACAATCACTGTCCTAGATTTGTAAATATCCCATTTTGCACCATTGTGATGGATAATCTAATAATTAACATAATGTGAACTTTAACAGTACACCTAACATGTATAAAAAAAGTATTCCAATTTTTTTATTACTGTATCTTCTTCAATTTATGTGGAGACACAATCCTGCCAACTATGCCAGAATGCAGGGGCAGCAGGCCGCGAGGAGATCAGCTACTTCTCCCTGCGAAAGCCAGGTCCCTTAGGTAGTATACGCCACAGAGAATAAGACATTGATAGGAAATAGAGAGAATAATGGAAATAAAAGAATATACAGAGATGAAGGTAAAATTTTATAGTTTTATATAAAGAAATCTAGATACAGCAGGGTACTCAGGAGTCTACACTACCCTCTTCCAGTAGTGCAGCTGGGAGATTAGATTCACATAGGTTTTATAATCACAGATATCAATTACTAGTTGCCATAGTAACAGATTTACATATCAAACAAATAGTGCAGTTGCTATGGGTAATAGATTTGCATAGTAACAGGCAGTGGGTTAGGGTCAAAAGTCCTTTCAAAGGGCTTCTAACAAATTCTATCTAAGTGAATAAACAGCTGCAAAGTCTTTCAGGGACTAACTTCTAAGTTCTAAGAGATAGTTATCAACAGAGGAATAACAGAGAGGTATAGTGGCTCTATATTTCTTTGATCTAGTTATTGTGGACTTAAGGCAGACAGTCAGGAGAGAACAGGAAGCCTATCTCTACAAAACAAATTGTTCTTGACCACAGGGGCATGTCTCTGGGCAAAGGGCACTCATTGTCTCTGGCTCCCATTCTGTGAGCCAGATATTTACCCTGTCTTGCCTTTCAAGAAAAAGGAATGCTCACAGATTCTGAGATAACCAGGAAGTCTCTTGGAAAACATCCCTACCGGAGCTTTGAGAGCTCTCCCAAGGTGAGGCAGCCCTTGATAGGCAAACTAATGAGTTCACATATTCCTTCGGGGCAAAACCCTGCAAACTCCTGTTTCTGTCTGTAATATAGCAATATTGTGCAATGCGATAAAATAATGATCTTATGAGCCACATCTCATTAATTCCTCAATCATATTCCTCAACAAATTTAGATATTTTCATGGCTTGCCAAATCAGACAGAGAAGAGGCTATTTATTGCCAAAAATCTGATCAGAAAATTTATTTGAAAATACTATTGGCAACATTAGCAATGCATAGTCTGAGGACACCACAAAAAACAAAACAAAACAAAAAAAGTAAATTCCTGTATTTAAATGCCTTATTTTGGAAAATGTTCAAGTGAAAAAAAATATATGAGTATTTGTTATCTCAGAATAACACAAACATCTTCATTGATGACTTTGTTGTTTTTTTAATGTAGCTTCATCACATTGCAATAATGTTATTTTCTTTAAAACATGCTTAATTCATAATTTTTTTAATTTTAGTTACAATTAATCCAATATTAATCATATTGTTCTTAGCTAAATATGTTTGTTTGCATGTACATGTGCAAGAAGCTATGATCTTTTTTTTAATGTGTAGTATCACTGGAAAAAGAATTATTTACATTTTCCAAACTTCCAAAAGAAAGATTGAAAACTTTTGGCCATAAATTATGAATTCTGAATTTTAATTTTTATGTAGTCATGTTAAAATCATGACTATGGGTTTTATAACATTTTTGCTTTATTTCTTGCCTAAAAATGAATGTGTAAGTAGAAGAGTTAGTATGTGGAAACATGGTAATAGTGATTTTAAAGAAAGGTTTACACATAAGCAAGTCAAAGAATATGTATTAGGTCACTATACATAAAATGTCCAATTTTTATCAAAAGTGCAGTTTATTATAGCTCAGACAAAAAGGAGTACAATTAATCAAAGTATGCAACCAAACTATCAACACAGTTTTCCAATCTTAACGGTAGCTTGTATATACCAGCAGCAAAGAAACCTGGAGAGCGAGTGGTGATGAAATTGCAAAAGGCATTTTCCACAGCTTGTTGAGAATTGAATATTTCCTCACAAGAAATGGTCTAAAGCCTGAAGGAAGTGGTAGTGAGTTGGTGCAAAGTCTGGTGAATATGTTGGATGACAGAGAGTTTCCAAGTCCAGGCTCTGTGGTTTGAGCAGCATTGTTTGTGCGACATGTGGTCCAGCATTGTCATACAAGAGGAGTGGCCTGTCTCTAGTGACCAATTTCAGCTGCTTAATCACAAGCATCCTCATCATTTCATCCACTTGGCTGCAGTAGACATCTTAACCAGGTTTCATGAAGCTGTAGTGGATAATATCAGTGTTGGACCACCAAAGAGACGCCATTAGCTTTTTTTTTTTTTTTAATGAATATTCAGTTTTGGACTGTGTTTCAGCACTTCTTCTTTATCTAACCATTGTGCACAACACTTGCAATTGTCAAAAAGAAGCCAGTTTTCATTACACATCACAATATGGTGTAGAAATTGTTTACCTTTATTTCATGACAGCAAAGAAAGGTGAGCTTTGAGACGATATTTCTTCTGACATTCACTTAATTCATGTGTAATGCTTCCATCCAGCTTCTTTACCTTGTCCATTTGTTTCAAATGGTCCAATATTGTTGGAAAAGTAATGTCAAACCTTGCTGCTAATTCACACGTAGTTTGAGATGAATTTGCTTTCACCACAGCTTCAGTTCATTATTATCCACCTTAGTCTCAGGTCACCCACATGGCTCATTTTCAAGATTAAAATCACCAGAATTTATCAAACCATGGATGTACTGTGTGTTCATTAGCCATATTCTTCCCAAATACCTTGTTGATATTTTGAGCTATCTGTGCTGCTTTGATTCCATGATGAAACTCACAGTCAAAAATAACACGAATTGTTGACTTATCCATGGTTTCACAAAAATTGCTCTAAAAATAAGGCAAAAGATAATCATAAGCCAAACCATACATTTGAAAGAATGAGGATGTACCTTCACAATAAAAATAAAACAAGAAGTGTCAAAGTGAAATGTCAGAGATAGCAACTGTCCAACTTAATACTTAAGGAAATCAGACATTTCCTAATTAAAACTAAGTGTCCATATCAAGAATCATGTTTTTTGTTATAGGTAATAGTTATTATACTAATGTTCATAGAAATAACAAGATACAGTATTTCATTACAAACACTTTTTTCTGCATAGCCCCAACTTTGAATTACAGAAAATGCTACCCAGTTAAAATTTATATCTGCTAGAATTGAAAGAAAAACAATTAACTTGGGCCAAATTCTGGTATAGAATTGGGATTTCTGGCTAAGTAACAATATTTGATAGTATAATTTTTATATTAATTTTAATTTCAAATATGTACGTTTAATGAAGATATTGTTTACCTACAGAGGGTTAGTAATAAAATTATAGAGACACATCAACTTAGACTGTAGCTCAGTAGGAATAATAAAGTTCAAGTAAAACAAAACAAAAATCATTTTGCATCAAATAAGAGGAACAAATAAAAATTAAAAAGTTTATCACAGTTCAATTTGATACTGCAATTTAGAAAGTTCAGATTGAACCTGAAATTTAGAAAGTTCAGATTGCAGATTGGTTGAGTTTCTGATGTTGAAGTTTTTCAAACTCTGGAGTTGAAATAATAACAGTCAAGAACTGTCAGTTGTTGGTTTCTGTTTTAGTAGGTATGCTCTCTATCACTGTTAATAAGATAATAAAAACCAACAATAGTCAAATATTTTGTTTAGAAAGGCATTATTTCTGTTATTTTTCTGATAAAGATTTTGAGGAAGTTTTTATGAAAGGGATGTTTCCTTTTCTCAGCAGAATCCACTATCTGATATCTACAACAGTGAGCAAAATAAAATTGAAGTTTTGGAAACATTATTCATCATGAAAGGTTTTACAAAATATGTAATTATATGCCAAAAGCTACTGTAATTACACACCAAAAGTTACAGTTAAGAAAACTGGACCCCAAAACATATTTAACAAAATTGAATAAAGGAGTAAAATTGACACATACAGATTACCAATATCTTCTAAATGTTTTGAATTATAGTCCATTATTAAATAAATAACAGCATAATGTTCACTTTGACTTTATAATGTGACATATGAAAGGATGACTTTCATAACTAAGAAACATCACTCAATTAAACATACTGTGTTCACAAACCACATACATTTTTAGCATAGTGTTTTGTTAATGTGAACAACGAGTGTTCTAGGCTTTTTCGGACAGAGGAAAAAAATTAACAATCTACTGTGTTTGATGCAGTTAGTGGGGCTGTTTGGTAATTATGAATAATATATGAGTCATATAGATCCTTAAAGAATATTTTTCTAAGAAAACTCAAATGAGGTAAAGTTAATTGACATAAAATACAAAATCAGAGAACAGAGCAAGAAAAAAATCAAGAAAATTAAACATGCTGTTGATTGTATTGAAAATGATTCTATCCTCAGTCTTCAAAAAATAAACAAATTTTAATAATTGATAACATAAATAAGCTAAAATTGGTTATTAATTAAACACCCTTTTTATAAAATCAACACTGAAGTATATAGAACTACATATATTACTAAGGTTATTATATATAAATATTAAAATGGGTTGAAAAATCATACTAGAAGCCAAAGCTTAGAAAATACATTTTTTGCTTGTGTTAATTAGCTTCTGTATAATGTAGTCTCTACAAGAAAAAAGTATAATTATTATTAAGAAAAAGATAAACTCCCATAGAAGAGTAATATGAAATAAAAATGGGTGAAGAATGCTGGATCTGATAGAGGAACCAAGAGAGTACACCCTACAGGAACTGCAAGGATTATCTATCAAGTACCAGTAGGAGACATGCAATTACCAATGGAATTGGATTTTGAGATTTTTCTGATCCCAAAGGCTGGAAAATAATACCAATAAGCAAGAATTCCTTGACTTTGGGATACTGTCTTAGGACATGGGATTTAAAACCTGGAAAAGACTCCAGGACATAGGAAAAACCTGCTGTTAAGGAGGCTCTTATGAGCGTGGTGGAATCCAGAGTCTATATTGTGCAAAATGGAAATGTCCCAATTGCCCTGAATGATGGTAGAAGGGAAGAATAGGCCCCTTTCCATGGGATCCACAGGCCTTATCACATAACATACTGTCTAGAAATAACTAATCTGATAGAGCATTGAAAGGACCCATGGAAGGCAGAGTTGATGTGCCATCTCAGAGGGAAATATTAAAAGATTGTAAGGAAGTGGCTTAATATATACTAAATTAGAGATATCTATGCATGTGAGAGGTCAAGTTTCTCTACAGTTTTGCCAGTATTTGATGTTGGCACTTTCTTTATAGCCATGCTGATGCATGTGTGTGATATCTCATGGTTGTAACTTGAATTTCCCTGATGGCTAATGTTGAACATCTTTTCATGTGTTTATTTGCTATACATATTCAATTTGGTGAAATATCTCTCTGTGTCTTTCACCTATTTCCTAATTTGGTTGTCTATTTCTTTACTGTTGTGCTTTGAAATTTGTTTATATATTCAAAATATTAATCCTTTTTCAGAAATGACGTTACCATAAATTTTCCAAAATCTGTAGCTAATCTTTTTTTTTAAATCTTCTTTACAAAATCTTTTGCAAGAAATATATTTTAATTTTGATAAAGTGCAATTCATCTATTTTTTGTTTTACAAATTGTGCCTTTGATTTCTAGTCTAAGAATCCTTTTCCTATAAGTAGATCCTTAAAGTTTTTTCTTCTGTTTATTGCTAAAAGTTTTATAATTTCACATTTTATATCTAAGTCCATGATCTATTTTGATCTACTTTTTGTATAAAGTGTAAAGTAGGTCAAGGTTCATTTTTTGCCTAAGATTATCCAATTGTTCAAAAAGTGTTTTTGACAGAGTATCTTTTCTCTATTGACTAGCTTTTGCACTTTTGTGAAAAATCAATTGGGTTTACCTGTAGGGGACTATTTCTAGGTTCTCTATTCTATCTCTTTGAACTATGTGTCTATACCCCTGTTAATACCAAAGAGTTTGATTACTATAGTTATATACTAAATCTAACAGACCAATAACTAATTTTTTTTTCAAATTCTTTAGATATTCTAGTTCCTTTGACTTTTCACATACATTTTCAAATAGCATTTTCTATATATACCAAAATCTTGCTAGAAATGTGATAAAAATTACATTAAAGTATGTACCAACTAAGGGAGAATTGGCATTTTTACTATACAGAATATTCTTATATATTAAAATGGTATCTCTCGTCATTTAATTAGGACTTCTTTGATGTCTTTCATCAGTGTTTTCAACATACAAGTCCTCAGTATTTTACTACATTTGCACCCAAATACTTGATTTTTGAACAATGGTAAATGGTATTATAATTTTATTGTACCCATGTGTACATTGCTAGTATATACATATACAGTTCATTTTTGTATGTTTATCTTGTATTTTGTGGCCTTGCTGAATTCATTTATTTTCTTGTAGAAGAGGTTTTTTTTCCCTCAATATTCCTTATAATTTCCTACATAGATAATCATACCATATGCAAAAACAGTTTTATTTCTTCTTTTCCAATGTATATGCCTTTTATGTTCCATTTTCCTCTTATTGTACTTACTAGCTATATATTCTAGCCTAATAGTGAATAAATATTAAAATTGAGCACCCTTGTCTTGTTCCTGATTTTAGGAAGAAGGCATTCAGTCTTTCATCATTAAGTATAATGTTTGATATATATTTTTTTTGTCAATGATCTTTATCAAGTTAGGAAGTTTTCCTTTATTCTGTGTTTTTTTTTTTTTCCTGAGAGATATTGTCAAGAATGGGTATTGAAGTTTGTCAAATACTTTTTTGCCTCAATTCATATGAACATGTGCAATTTCTTATTTAGCCTACTGTATTTGTGGATGACATTGGTTTTCAAGCCTAGTATGATGGTGGATGACATTGATTGGTTTGCAAATACCAAACAATCTTATATCCTTGGAATAAATTGCAATTGTTTATGTTCTCTAATTATTTTTACATATTGCCAAATTCTATATTAGCATTAATGTTAAACATTTTTTGTGTGTATATTCATGAGGAGTATTGTTCCATTGTTTCTTTCCTTCCTTCCTTCATTCCTTCCTTCTCTCCTTCCTTCCCCCTCCTCCCTTTTTCTTTCTCTCTTTCTTTCTTTCTTTCTTTGTACAGCCAATAACAGGTTCTGGAATCAGGGTAATTTTCTGAAATAGATTTATAGAATTTGTGTATAACTCTTCCTTAAATGTTTTCTAGAATTCTCCAGTGAAAAAATCTGCGCTTGCTGCTTTCTTTTTTATTATTATTTTTGGACATATAAAATCATAAATTCAATGTCTTTAATAGTTATTCAAATAAAGTATTTTATAATGTTCAAATTAGGGTAGTATGAAATTTTTAAAGAATTGGCCTATTTCATCTATCATTCAATTCATGTTTAAAATTGTTTATAGTATTCTCTCATTATTTCTTTAATATTTACAGCTGTAGTAATAGCCCCTATTTCATTCCTGATATTAGTAATTTGGATTTTGTATCTTTTTTTGTAAGTTTCACTAGAAATTTGTCAATTAATATTAATATTAATCTTTTAAAAGGACAATCTCTTTGTTTTGTTGATTTTTTTATTATTTTTCTGTCCTTAATTTCATTAATTTCTGCTAGCATTTTCCATTTCCTTCCTTCTGCTTGTTTTGATTTTAAATTTTTCTTCTTTTTCTGAAGTTTTGATTTCAGAACCTATTTTATTTGAGAATTTATTTGCATTTGTTACTGTAAATGTCTATTTCATCATTGCTTTAGCTGAGTAGCTATAGTCCACAAATTTTGATATTTTGTATTTTTATTTTCATTCAATTCAATGTCTTTTTAAAATTTTCTTTGAGACTTCTTTTCTGACTCATGGCCATAATTGTGTGGTTTATTTTCCAAGTATTTGGGAATTATTATGTTATCTGTTGATTTCCGGTTTGATTCAATTTAGGTTGGAGAATACATTTTGTATTTTTTTAATTCCCTTATATTCATTCAGGTTTATTTTATGGCCTAGGACATAATCCATCTTGGTACATATTCTTGTCACACTTAAATTAGGGTATATTTTGTTATTACTAAGTGAGGTGTTCTACATGTGTCAATTAGATTCTATTGATTAATATTGTTTTTGAGTTCTATATTTCCACTCATCATGTTACAGAATCAACTGATTATAATTAATTGTTTTATAAAGTGTCAAGAGATTGGTGTTAAAGTAATTGATTATAATTGTGAATTTGCTATATCTTCTTTCAGTCCTATCAGTTTTTGCTTCACATATGTTACAGCTCTTTTTGTGTGTATGTGCATACATATTTAAAATTATTTTGATTCTTGGTGAGTTGACTTGGATAGGTACAGGTATCTACCTATGCATCCATCCATCTTTTAATTTGCTCTGGTCTACTCTATCTGATATTAATAAAGTCAATCCCCATTTCTATGATACATGTTTGTATGATATACATGATATATCTTTTTCTTTCTCTTTACTTTCAACTTGCTTATATTATTGCCTTGATTTTTTTATTGTTGTTGGCAGCATAGAGTTGGATATTTCTTTTTAATCCACTTTGCAAGTCTTTATCTTTTAGTTAATGTATTTAGACCACTTATATAGAATAAAATTATTGATGTATTAGGGGTTATATCTTATATTTTAAATTTTATTTTCTGTTTATTCTGTTTTTTAATTTTTTTCTCTTCTCTTTTCTTGTGGGTTACTTAAACATTTATTAGAATTTCACTTTGATTTATTTGTGATGTTTCTGTAAAATTATTTTACTAATTATTCAAAGTATTACATTATAAGTACATAACATCACAGTCTACTAGTGTCATCATTTCACCATTTTCAGTAAATTTAGATACCTTACACTTTACGTCCCTTTACTTTCCCTCAGATTTATAATTTTCTTAAATGTTTCTCCTGTATATGATACATTTACTATCATATCAAATAGTGTTATAGTTTTAGTTTTCATCTTCAAAAATGATTTCAAAAATTCCAGAGGAGAAGAAAGTCTATTATATACACCCGTTTGGGGAGGGGTGGGGTGCATATACTGTGTTCTTTCTTTCATCCTAATGTTCCAAGATTCTTTCTGTCATTGTTTCTTTTCTATTTAATGAGTATCCTCTAGCCATTCTTCTAGGATAAATCTGCTAACAACATATTTTTTTAGTTTTCCTTCAGCTAAGAATGTCTTAATTTCTCTTTCATTCTTGAAGCATATAATTGCGAATTATTTTCTTTCAGCACTTGAAAAATGTCCCACGTTCTCTTCTGCTTGTTATCCAATGAAAAGTCTATTGCCATTCATATTGCTTTTCCCCTGTAGTAAGATATCATATATCACTATATGCTTTAAAATTGTTCTTTTGTCATTCATATTCAGAACATTGACTATGTTGTGTTTAGTGAAGGTTTATTTAGATTTAGGTTGCTCAGAATGCATTCATTTTCTTGAATATGTATATTGATATTTTTTGCTGAATTGGGGAATTTTTCAAACATTATCTCTTCAAGTACTTTTTCAGTCCCACTTTTTGAATGTGGAGAGGAAAAGTAAGATTGACTAGAGACACAAGGAATGATATAGTCATGAGTTCCCATGGTTTTCTTTTTGCCTCATAGATCCAAGATTTGAATCCAAAGAAGCTGGTAATCTGGTGTCAACAGTCACAGATGCAGAAAGTCTGTCCTCCCGAGCTAAAGAATCAGGATGGAGCAGACTAGCAAGGTAGAAAATGTTTAGAAAATAACCACTTTACTCCAACCAAATGCCACCCAAACACACACATACACACACACCTGTGGGCTCATATTCACCCACATTAGCCAAGGCTGTGTGTGGAACTTAAACTTTCACTTGCACTAGGCTATAATGGTGTAAAGAGGCACTGAAATAGTCCCCACTCCATTGGGGGGAGGTCAAAGAAGGTTGAGGAGGAATCTGAGACTTTCATCCACATTGAGTATTAAGTATATTTTTAAAATAGCCAATATACTGTTTCTTTAATTGTTTGACTTGATTTCCAATTGTTCTTCATAAAAATGATAATTTATATCCTACTTTGACTATTAAGGCAATTATTTCAAATCTATCAAATTGCTTTTCAAAAAAATTCAGAAAAGCAGTTAAATATAAAACATATAATATCTATATTATAATAAAGAATGATGATAGCTGTAAATTTGAGAAAATAGTTTTATAATACTTCAAAACTATGCTTCAATCGCACTTTCCCCAAAATATTTTTACCACAAATAAATGTTTAATTTCATGAAAAGTTTCCTTATTGCCTATTATAATTTATTAAACATATTCCTTCTTATTAACTATTCATTGATAATGAGTGCTACTCGCATTCCTACACTGAAACTCTCTAAAAAATTTTATTTTAAAGCACAGCTAAAATATGAGTGTTAATAATTATTTTTAACACAATTTTTTCTTTCAGTTTGCCTGTGCACAAAAGAATGTAATGTTTTATTAAATGTCTGGAAAACTGAAAGTTCTGTTGAATGCTGTTGAAGACAAAGAATTGTTTCAGAAAATGAGTTCCAGAGTCATGTTTGAGGAATAGTTTTAAATCTTTAGAGAGCAATTAAGTTAGGACACACAAATGGAGGTGGAGGGAGAGATGCAAAAAAGAATATGAAGAAGAAAAACAGAAGAGGAAACAGAAACAGAAGCAAAACAAGCAGAAGGAGAAGCAGAAGAAGAAGGAAAAGATGGTGGCAAAGATGACACAGCAGAGTATATCCGAAAGATTTCAACAAGAATTATGATATATCCATAAAATGCCATATTATAAGCTATGATGAATAATTGCATATTCCTCCTTGGATAAGAGAAATTTAGAATATAGGAAAGGATTCTGATAGAGATTCTAATATCAAAAGCAGTCAGGAGCCAGCCACGGTGGTTTGTATCTGTAGTCCCAGCTACTCAGAAGGCTGAACCAGAAGCATTGCTTGAGCCCAGGAGTCTGTGGTTGCTGTGAGCTATGATTTTACCACTACACTCCAGCCTGGGTGATAGAGCAAAAATCTGTCTCAAAAACAAAACAAAACAAAAGAAAAAAACCCAGTTATATAGAGACAAAAACAAATAAGTAAAAATAACAGGGGAAAATACTTTGGTTCAAATATTAGGAAGACTACTCTAATAGTTTATGATGTTCATTAGTGGAAGTAGCTGTGTTTTGAGTCTCAATTAATGTTCTGAAAATTGTCAGGCTTTGACATTGAATGGTAAATCAAGCTGTGTTTGTAACCATAGACTACCTGTAGCATGTACACATATATGTTAATATATATGTGTGTATATATGTGTATACAACTAAATATATGCATATATCCTGATCTGAGAGGCCAAAGTAGATGCTTCCTTATCAACTAAGATAGACTTTAAGGTTAAGGAAACAAAGAGTTACCTGTGGGGGAGGGCTCAGGGCCAGGCTGGCATGTTGACTTCCTATTCCTATGGCTAGGAGAAAAACTGTGCTCTTGCTGAATTCCCTCACAGTAGGCACTATCAGGCAAAATGTCAGACCCTTGTTAGCTCTGATTTATGACACAGACCACTACAACTCTGATTGGATAGAGGACCAACTTTGCAAACATTCTTTCCTGATGAGCGAACGCAGATCTCAATCCAGTTTCAACCAGTTTACAGAGACTGTGCACAAACTGTCTTTGTGTTCTGTATTTCTCCTTTTGAGATAAAAAGCCAAATCCCATCTCATTCTAATGCTAAAACCTTACTCCAAAGTGAACATGCGATGCGTGTTACATATATGTTTACTTCTCGTGCCTGGGACCTACTCTCCTCATAAAAACGTATCAATTTTCCCTTAAACCTACTGAATGAATATGCATGACTCTGCTGTGTAATGCGGACTTTGTGAGGCATATCAGCCAACCTTCCTTTTCCCTTTTCAAAGAGAAAGCACCTTTGTTTCAAACTAGAGACTGTTATTTTATGCTTAGAAAACTGGTATCTCCAATAAAAATCTCCTTTCTAAAGTTTAGCTACCCTGCCAGTCTTTTGGATGACAATATTTACTTGGTAAAGGATATTTATAATTTCTTAGATGTTGGTCTAGGATTCCTGCTTTGAACAGGTCACATTTGGTTTTGTGCTTACTTTCCGTTCTGACCTCCTTGATTCAGAAATGGAGGCTCTGAGGAAAACCAGTCTCTTCACATTCCAACAAGCACATCCCTAAGTCTGTCAAGCACAGATGCATGATGATTTCACTCTAAACTCCAATATCATGTCCTATTGTTATTCTAAGCCTCTTTAGAAATGAGACCATAATGACTATAATTTTACTTGAATAGAACTTGATTTAAATAAGGGCTGCATCACTACTTTCCTACTCTTCCTTGAATATGTAAAGATCATTTTGATTCAGGCCTTTGCATTGCTCTTCTCTCTGCTGAAAACTTGACCTCTTCTAATTCACTTGTTGGGCTCTTTCCTGGAAGCCTCCCTGACCTCTACCACTGCCCCTGAAACTGTATTATATTACTTTGTTATATTTTACTCACATGTAGCTATCTGAATATTTTCTTAATTTATTTGTTTATTATATATCTTCCACATTAATTCAAATCTTTGAGAACAAGGGCCTGTTATTGCTTATTCACTACTTTAAAGCCCAATATAGTGCCCTCAAAAGGGTAAGTGTTCAACATTATTAGAATAATGAAGAAAATAATGATTAGCATATAACCAGTATAATCTACTTAGTAAAACTTCTTTGAAGAGTAATTTATATCATTGATATTCTAATATATTAGGAATATACATCACAGTAACGTTTTGGCTTTTTCTTGAAGCTTCTGCTCACTTGAGATAGAAATCTTAATTTTCAGTAAAAAATTAAGTGCATAAATACATAAGTAAATATATAAATATCCCAGGCTTACAAGTATATCTTTACTTATAACAGTTTACTCTGTATAAAAAACAGTAACTTTTCTAATATTCCAACTACGACTTGTTCCACAAAAGCTCTACTAAGAGAAACGTGTTTCAATAAATGAGTGGCATTGTTATTATATAAGCTTTCAAAGAGTGAGAATAGGTAAGCTATTCATGCTAAATCAATATCAAATTATCTTCACCAATTCACTTTAGCAAATATTTCTGTGTATGTCTAGAAGAAACTATTCAAGCACTTTTTATAAAGTTTTCTCTTTTTTTGGCAAATAGATGCACTTTTAAAAATAAATGCCATCTCAAATTCAACCAGGAAATTAACTAATTCATTTTTTATCTTCTTTGTGTGTGGAGAGCTTACTGAGATGAAGACATTTTACGATCAGGTAACAATTATTTTCTTAAAATCATTCAATATTTTTTCATCACTCTTGGAATAAAATTAAAACATAATTGCATCATATAAAAGACTGTCAGTATCACCTTTGCCTACCTTCAGCAGCATCACCTGGCATACTCACCTCCCCCAAGCTCCCATGCCCACTCTGTTCCACTCATGCCAAAGTATATCAAGCTGCATGAACATAGAATAATTATTTTCATCTCTACCTGGATTTCACTTTGGCTAGAATCACTTTTGTTGCTCAGCTATTCATCCTTCAGGACTTCAATCAAATTAATCCTCATCTACGAAGGAACCCTAACCTCCTTAAGCTTTTGCTTATGGGATAGAACTTTAAGAAAGCTTATTTGAAATTGCTCACACGTCAGTCTCTCTCAACACCCTAAGATTTGAAGAATAAAGAACTTGTTTAGTTCTTCACTGAATACTCAGGAGTAATGCATAGTGAAATGAATGGTCTTAAAAGATGAATTTCTACAAATGTTTTAGTTCTTGGTCTATAAGGATATAGGTAGGCTTTCTGTCCCTTAATGATTTACAATCCTGACATAGGAGAGAAGAGAGAAATGGAGAGAGAAACAACGCAAACACAAAGATGCATATATTATGGATTAGTGGCAAATTTAGTCATACAGAAATTAAGAGGAATATTTTACACAGAGAAAGTAGAAATTCATTCGTGAAAAAATTATGAATTGAGCAAAAAACAAGAAGGATGGCATATCTGGGACCAACTTTGGGGAAAGCATGAAGAAACAGTTTTACATGTAGAGTTAGAGAAAAATTATTGTTTGACAACGGAGTAATGAGGGATCAACTAAATAATAATGAGGAATTGATCAGACTGAAGGATTTTGTATCATAAATTGAGAAAATTTTTAATAAAAAATGATTGACTTCTTATTAATAAAAGAGTGATACAGGCTACTCTGGAAATCATACTTTGAAGATAACATCAGATTTTATTATATATAACTTTTTATCTTTCTCCATTGATATAGTCTTCCTCACAACACTATTGGATGTTCTATCCTTAAATTCTAGTTTATAGGCATAAATATCAAGAGCACCCCATTCATATATGAAAACCCTGGATATTTATGTAAAGCTAATCTGCATCCAAAATTATTTTAAATAGAATAGTCTCTAAGGCAAAGCCAAGAAGACTTCAATTATCTATAATTTATTATATAAATTAAATGTGGATAATTTATTTTTGCTTTGAAATATGTTAACTAAAAATATACACAGCTTTTTAAATTCATTATGATTTGTTTTTAGAATTCTGTATTCACTCTGTGAATTCACTCTGAACTAGGCAAATGTACTCTTATGTAAACAAGAAGAAATGTTTTTGCAAATAATCACTTTAATTATCCATTACATAAAAAAATCAAGATAGAATGTATTTTTTCTATCTTCCCACATAAGGCAAATTTTTCATAATATAGTCATTCTGTAAACACATATAAATTAAGACTGGTCTATACTTTCAGCGAATTTTCATATTATTTAGAATACACATTTTTAAAATTTGTGTTGTTATGACATACAGCTTAATATAGGAAAATGCAAATTTGTGCTTTGTTTTAGACTGAGAAGAAAATATTAATAGTTGGTAATAATTAACTAATTTGCCGAGAAACTCTTTAATATGGCAAAAAAACATGAATTGATCTTTACGTGCTTAGTGACTTTTGCTGCTTTTTACTATTATACTTAAGCAATTTATATTTATTTACTATAAATGGCTTGCTAGGGCTGCCATAAGAAAATACTGCAGATGTGGTGGCCATAACAGCAGAAATTTATTTTCTCACTGTTGGGAAGGCTAGAAATCCAAGATCAAGATATCAGCAGGTTTGGCTTCATATGAGGCCTCTGTCTTTGGCTTGCAGATATCTGCCTTCTCACTGTGTTCTCATATGGTCTTTTCTCTATACATGCATTTGTCTAGTATTTCTTTCCATCCTATAAGGACACCAGTCATTGGATTAGAACTTTGGATTAGGACACAACTTTATAGCCTCATTTTACTTTAATTGCCTCTTTAAAGGCCCTATCTCCAAATACAGTCACATTCTGAGGTATTGGGAATTAGTACTTCAACTTATAAATTTTGGAGGTCAGAATTTAGCCCAATACACTTCACTCTGTGGCCCCACATAATTTATGTCCTCACAGGCAAAATACATTTACCCTATCCCAACAGCCCCCAAAGTCTTAATCCATTCCAACGTCAATTCTAAGTCCAAAATATCATCTAAATGTCACCTAAGTCAGGCATAGGTGATACTGGAGGTATGATTAACTTTGAAATGCAGTTTTCCTCCAGCTGTGAGTCTGTAAAACCAGACAAAATACAAAGCTTCCAAAATACAATAGTGGGATAGGCATGGGATAGATATTACTATTCCAAAAGGGAAAAAAATAGGAAAGAAGAAAAGATCATGGCTCCCAAGCAAGTCTGAAATCTACCACAGCAAATTCTATTAGGTTTTAGTGCTTGAAAAAAATCATTTGATTCAATGCTCTGTTCTCTGAGTCCATAAGGACCTTGGCTTTCATAGTGGCCCTACTCCCTTGGTGCTGGGCAGCACCTTCAATGCTTTGCATGTATGTCTTCTCAGCTTAATGTCCAAGTTAATCATGTAAACAAGGTCTATCATCCACAAAACACTAGAATACAATTCAGCCAATTCTATGCAACTTTAGAAGAAGGATTGTCTTTCATCCAGTGTCCTATAACATGTTTCTCATTTCCACTGGAGGCCTCAGCACAAGTACATTTAACACCCATATTTCTACCAAAAGTCTCTTCAAGGAAATCAAGGTTTTTTCTAATAAGCAGCTCAACACTCTTCTAGCCTTTACCCATGAACCTATTTTAAAGCCAGTTCCACATTTCAGGTATTTGTTACAGCAGCACCCAATTTCTGAGTACCATAATGTGTATCAGTGTGCATACACACACACACAGAAATTTATTTTTAAGGGATTGGGTCACACAACTGTGGAGGCTTGGCAAGCCCAAAATCTATACAGTAAGCCAGCAGGCTGCAGATACAGGAAAGTGTTGCAGTTTGAGTCCAAACAGCAGAATTCCCTCCTCTTCTGGAAGGTCAGTCTTTTTCTATTAAGGCCTTAATTCATTGGATGAGGATTACTTACATTATGGAGGATAATCACCTTAACTCAAAATACTTTGATTTAAATGTAGACCTCATTTAAAAAATTCCTTCACAGAAACATCTAGAATAATGTTTGGCCAAATAGCTGGGTCCCGTGGCCTACCCAAGTTAACACACAAAATTAACCATTGCAATCTCTGTGTTGATTCTCTATTTACCCTGTTAAACTCCTTCTATCATTCAGAGTTTGATTACTAGCATTAAAACTTCACCCCACCCCTAAGTGCAAAGTATCATTTAGAAGTCAAACATGTTGTCAAATCAAAGGAACTATTCCAAAATCAGGTTTTTTTGGAGAATGAGAAATTTTTCAGATAAATTTAGAACTTTAAAATCATAAAAGATCCTTTCTAATCACTTGATTTATTAATTCCTATATGTATATTAAAGACTCTTACATGAAACTTATAAAGATTTGGCCAAAACATTGACTTTAATTTATTTTTTACTCTGCTAAACTGTATCTATGAGATAGATAGGAACTGATTAATTTAGATATTGGAAAGTATTAATAAATAATGTGCTTTTACTGAATTAGTCAAGTAAACCAAATTTGTCTCTGACACATTATTACTTTTATTTTCATTTGTGTTTATCTATTGTGTTTATCAAGTGATTACTATAATTTCTTTTCATTATTCTATCATTTTAAAGCTCATATTAGCTTTTAAAACAATTTTCTCTTTTGTTATTTATTATATGGTTAAAAATAGTTTTTTATTATTGATGTTGATAAGATGATGACAGTAGTCAGTGGTGTTTAATGCACTTTTCTAACTTGTCCCTCATTATTCTTGTAGTGTGTTCTGACACCTGATAAATGCAAAACATCTTCAAAGCACTTAGCCATGTAAATAACTATGCTAAAAGCATTATTAAAATTTCTGAAATCCAGAGCTGCATTTAGTCACAACTATAGAATGCAAAAATTATCAACCCTATCATCAGTACTCAGCTGCTTGTAAATGACGACTTACCAAAAATTCATTCGATTCCGGGAAACAAGTTGCATGGAAAAGCAAGTTATGTGCATGTGCATGTGTGTGTGTGTGTGTGTGTGTGTGTGTGTGTGCGTGTGTGTGTTTTAAAAGTAAGTGTGAAGCAAGTGCTTCAAGGAGAACATTTATTTTTGTGAAGCATATGATTTATATTTTTTGTAAGATGTAATAAATCATTCTACTATTTATAAATGTTTATATTATTTTCCCTGTAAATTGCATTTAATTTGTCAAACTATTATTTAAATGTCATATGTGCCATTGTTTTTAATGCTATCTTTTTCAAAAATTATGCCTCCCCATTATTAGGTTCCCTGCACTTACAGGAAGGTTAGATTGGAGGAGATAGTGTAATAAGCCAAAAACCAATAGAGTAATTCATGGCAATAATGGTAGCTGTAAGGAATGCAACTTTGAGGTTCATCTTTTATAAATACTTAATAAGCAGCATTGAGAGATGTTTCTTGAAGTATAGACATGCATTACTTTCCTATTATTTCTTTCTGAGTGCTACTATTTTGTGTAAGGCACTATGTCAGGAACTTCCTATAATGTTGCTAAAACTTGTCATAATGAAATGTATTTGGGGGGACTCCTATTGGAGAGCAGTAGTGTTAAGAGCCATGATATTAATTTTTAATTTATATTGAATAAAGAGAAACAGGATCCAATATGTTGCAAATGATATCTATAAATGGAGAGCTGAAGTGCCCCACTCCATGCACATGCAAACCTACTACACACATCAGTTCATATCGGTTTGCTTTCACTGAACATAGCATGGCTATAGATTGCAAGTAATCTGAGTTTGAATCTCAAGTATGCCCCTTACTAGTGGTTGAACTTGGATGAGTCAACTTAGTTTTTCCATTATCCTTTTCTCTGGCCATAATAATATTCACACACATGGATTTAGATTTCATAAGGATAAGATTTTGTTCAAATGTTTATTTTAAAAATTAATAAAATATCTGGCACAGTGAAGCACTAATAACTGGATATCATTTATTATATTAATTTAAAAGAGTGATCCAAATAATTTAATGCACTAAATTTTCATCAAATCAATATAAAATGCACATTGCATGCTTACCACATATCACACTTATTTATATGGCACTTAATAGCAAAGCAATTTTTATTTATTAGTTGTTCATTTCCTTATTTTATGGCAGCTACATTATACTACAGATTTTCCCATTTTATCACAGTCTATAGTCCTTTTAGAATTTACGAGTTTTATTTTAGCTATAGATTTAGACTTTTCTATATTGTAAAATGGTCTGTGAGATTTTCTGTAAGCAAATAATTTTTTTGGCTTTGAATACTTTAAGGAAATAGCTGAGTATCTAATTATATAAATATGCTTAGAATATTCCCCAGGATAAATTACGGATACTTCTGAAGTAATACAATGTCAGGAGAAAAATAGATAGTAAAATTAGTTCAAAATTATATTTTAATATGTTCAATTATATTAATAATGATTTTTAGGTCTATAGGTGAAATGTTACTGTAGGATGTGATTATTATCAGAATCACACTGTAAGCATTCTTTTTCATCTTTATTCTTTCTCACAAGATATTTTATAGATGCCTTCATATGGTTGTGACTGGCAATAACTTGTTCAGTTTCATTGAATAGTGTTCTATTGTATGAATATACCACATCTTACTGTTGATGAAAATTTTGTTTCCATTTCAGGTTATAAAAGTGCTGCTATGAAATATTTTCTTAATGTTGTAGCAGATACTATTGATGTCCATTCCATATTATTTGGCCCATCTCTAGTTCACTAAAAGTTGTCATATATAAACTACATGTACTGATTTTTGTCTCAATAACCTGTGTATTTTGACTTATTTTTCCAGGGTATTTTTCCAGAACTGCATGGGCTTTTTCAGTGTGAGCAAGGAGGGCTTGTATGCCAAGAATTAAACACCCAAGGAAACAATCTAGAATGATGAATGGAGGTTGGTGAATAAATATTCAGCTTTCTTATCCAATGGGGGATAATTCTAATGTCTTTTTACATGATAGCTCAAAGGATACAAAAAGGGGTGGGACTCCACTTGCCCCAGCAAGAGCCTATTCATTAACACATTTATTGGCTTTAGCTTTACTGCATTTCCTGTCTCACTTTCCACAGACCTTCACTTGTGCCTTTAGAGACCATATTCACATAAACTTACCTGTACACAAGACATTTGTCTTCTTTTAGGGAAAATCCAATCTAAGACAATTGGTACCAGAAGTAGCCCAAGAATTTAGTATCTCAGAATTAGATATTGTATTTTGAAGTCAGTTAACATAAATGTCTCTTTATTGGTAGTAAATAGGTGAATTAGTCAGGGACCTCCAGAGAAATAGATCCAATGGGAGATATATAATAATATATATAGGAGCCCTATTTCCTTTGCTTGAACAAAACAGACTATGGGTCCCTAAGAACTTTGTCAAGCCATCTTATCAAAGATTAAAAATCTCAATAGATGATGCCCTTCTCAATATCTAAGCCACTATCTTGCTTTGCCCCTTTGCAGATACTAGGTTCTGGCATAGTCTGAACAGAGAAGTGCAGTTCCAGCTATGGGGGAAATAATTTACTTAAAAGAACTGCACTATTTACCTAATATCTATCTGGAAGGATTCCAGGTAAAGTGTATGAGCATGGATGTTGAGGATGTTACTTTAGTGTGCCATGTCATACAAGAAAGATGCTACTAATATGGGAACATTCAACCTTGATTCAGAATTTAACATCAAAATACACTTGAATCTTGTAGAAAACATTGGTCTGCAGTGAATTCAGTGGAGATGCCTGGGGCTGTTTTGGCAGAATATTGTAGGAGGGAAGGTCAGAAAGCTAAATGGGTAGAGAGTTTCTTCATAAATTAAGAAAAAAAAAGATACCCTTGGCTTGACTACATTCCCCAGCAGATCTTGGAGTACAATTTTTTTACTAAAACAATGAAGAACGCAATGAACAGAAAAGCACCAGAATTGCTGAGAAGCCAAGTGTGACTGTCTTCTATAAAAAAGACTCTATAATAGAAGATGCTGCCATGGAAATGGTGTGCTTATTAATGGCAACAGGCATAATAAGATTTTCTAATAGTAGAATCCAGAAATGGCATTTTATTGTCAGAGGCAAGATGGATATATTAATAATTACTAAAATAAGCCACATGGCAAAAATGACAAATAGAAAACATGGCCCACAGGAATTTGTGGTAGTGGTTAATACAGCATGGCATTGCCAAATGGGTAGACAATGAAGATGCCCTTTATCTTAAGTAATATAAGAAGGATCAAGAGTTAGCAAATGTAAAACCAATGATAACTGCCATCATAGAGGATCATGAAGCATCAACCAGTTTCCATACCTGAGTCAATTTCATTCCTAAATTATATGAATATAAAGGGAGGTTAGAGCTCTTTCAGGAAGAACCATGTAATACCTACTGCAAATATACAGAAAATATTTTTCTCAATTCTTCTACAAAGGAATCAGTAATTATTTACCAGAGTGACAGTAAATTGGGAAAAGGGAGAAACACAAACCCACATGGGATATTGAATACAGTATTCAAACTTACAACTGATGTCAAGGGACTTAGATTTATATAATGCACCCCTCCTTACTGATTACAGTGAATTCTCATGGAGTCCAGCCTGGAGGCCACGTCTCTATCTATGTGCTCATTGGATCTGTGGAACTACTCTACGATAATTTTTCCAACTCTGAATTCGTATGTGGAATTGGTGTACTGAATAGTTGCCAAAACTCATATTGGATTTCTTAAATCTGGGACTAATAGCCATTGTGGAAGGAAAGCCAAGTAGAAGTGCATAAAAATGTCCACAAACCTTGGACAAGAAAGTAAATCAGAAGTAATATAGCATCCCATAAACACATATTTATCCAGTTTTACTACATACGACCAGAGATAGATGAAAGGGAAATTAACGCTAGCTCTACAGTTGAGTCTTCTGGATGAATTTGATGGTCCTATTCTCAGAGTAGGGGTAGTCTACATGAAAACCAATGACAAATGGAAAGGATAAACGGCTGCTAATAGAATGGGAGCAAATTAATGGAAAATTCAAAAAGGAAACACTATTATCTTAGTGTCTTGTGAAAGGCTCTGAATGAGATATTATTTCTTTGCTGTATTTATGAACAAATGCTCATAAATGTGAAACTATTCCTTCCTCGTTATTTGACACTGAAGGTCCAGGATGGTCCCAATTAATTTAGTAATTTAAGCCGGAGTCATGGATGTGATGAGTCTCAGTTGCACTGACAATACTTTGTAGTGAACATGGAGTAATTCTGATGTTGCTTTGTATTCCAATTTCCATCATACAGTTTATAGCTGTAAAAATTCTTTTAGGAGATAAAGTTCAGGAACAGTTATATGTGCACAAAGAATTTTGATAAGCAATAGAGCCCCACAGATTACTGTGTACATGTTATCCTCAGTGATGAGCTGTGAATAATGATGTCCAGATATCATGGTCGCAGAATATTGCTGGATGCCTGACTTGTCATAGTATTATATGCCTTACTGACTATAGGCCATTGTATGTATGTGTAGACAGAAGGAAATAGTCAATGTAAAGGATAGCTGGCAAATAGAAACCAATATCAATTTCAAGATCAATTTCTGTTCTCAAATACTTACTTCTAATATTCCTAATGTCCACAAAATGTGCCTTTGGGAAGTTTTATTGCATGTACAAACTACAGTATGTTTGGGATGGACTGCTAAGCATATGACATGATCCTAAGAAACTATTTAAAAAGGCATACAGATATGTCCAAAAGAAGAATTGGAATCTGGAATTAACTGAATTTTTTTTCTCTTTGATTTACAACCCAATCCATGACAGCATGGTAAATTGGTAAATGAGCAAAAGTTGTTTTTGTTAAGGAGACTAATAAAATACTATTGTCAATTATAAATGATTTATTTTTCAGTGACATACATAAAAGTGAAATGTAACTTTAATTTCTTGTAATTCTGGTGTAATTGGTAAGATTATTTTGGCTAGTTTCAAAAAAACTTTGATAATGACATTAATAGTCAAAAAATTGGGAAATTTAATTAAAACCTTCATAAGATATTCATCCAATAAAAACTAATTGACTAAAAGTGGAAATTGAATTAATAATAAATTAATTGTTATATTGATTCAACCTGTTGAACTTTAATAAAGTTCAAATTTCAATAATGAAAAGAAGTAAAAGAGTTAAACATGATTAAGAATGTTTGATAAACAGAAATGCTTTACAGTAATACCTCAATTGACAATACAGATTATTAGTATGTTGATAAAAAATTACCTTTTATCTTTTTCTGTACTATAAATTATGCAAAAGAATTATCACAAATTACATATAATTACAGATCCTGGGCCAAGAGTCTGAGGATAGATTATGGAAAATAGAGTGGATTTATAACTTAGAATCTATGCTCAGAAAAATTATTACTGGTATCAAACAAGAACATCTTTAAACATATAAGTAATAACCAGTTTTATGACTCACTCCAACAAAATGAAGTTTTGCAGATAAATTCTCCAAAATGAAAAAATACAATGTAGTCACAAGTTGCTATTTAATTTCATATTAATTAAAACTAAATAAAAATAAATACTATTTAATTCCTACTCCCACAAGCCACAGTTTGAATTTTTAGTAGCCACATGTGGCCTAATGGCTACCTATAGAAGGTAGAGTTAATTTACAATGAACTGAACAAAACTTAATCTTTATCTCTGGGGATGTGTGGATGTCTGTTTGTTGACTCTTGGCCAGTATAAGATCTGTGGGATTTATTATGTACTGTATAAAGACTGAAACTCCCCTGGCTGTTTCCAGACATAATTTTTTTTTTTTTTAAACTGGGAGTTTTTAATTGACTTAACCTGTTCATCGACCTGGCTTGATTAAAGGCCAGAGGAGTATAAAAATCTTACTGAGAACTTCTGCTTCCAGCTCACAGGAAGCCGAGATTCTTCACATAGAACAGCAGACTATGGTTGTGCAATCCAGTGACAGAGCACAGTCTATGTACAGATAAAAACCCTGGGAGTGGGCATATGAGAGGCCTTTCAGAACCCAGAGGCTTGCCTGCATTCTGTTTCTCTTGATGCATGCACCATATGCTTTGTCTTTAAATAAAAATATTTTGCTCTGTGAAATCCTTTCCAATACACAACTTGCAACTTAAAACAGAAACTATAATACCTCTTGGGAAGAAAACATAAGTGGGTGAAACAAAGGAAAACTAATTACTAATTGTTAAGTTAGAAATTGTGAATGATCTGAGACGTTGCCTAGCTAATAGGTTTGCCTGCCACAGTGTTATTGTATATACTTCCAGAATCATTAAACCTCTTGAACCCAGATCAGACATTTTATTTATTCAAAGAGCAACTTAGTACTACCGATACTCCATGCCCTAATTTCCCCTGTGGCAATGTGATGAATGACAGATGGACAGATGTACCTGCCTGTGCAACTGGGTTTGCACCATAGGAGAGGAACACCATAATCATGAGATTTGGAGCTTACATAGGACAACTGGTATACCTACCCCTCCCTCTCTCAATAGGAAGAGACAGTGGGCAGGGGGTTAAGGGGAGGGGAGAGATTGTTTTATCCTGCAATGTAAATGTATTCTTTCTGGGATGAAGAGGAGAAGTTCTCTGCTTCATGACCCCTGAATATAAGCAAATGGCTCTGGGGAAGAGTCTTTAAATTTCTCCAGAGTAAACCACTAGGTCTAACAGCCAAGGCATCTTTACTATTCAATCATCCCTTAACCCAAGTTGCCAATACTCTTTGCTCAAAAAATCAGATTTTGCAGAAGTGTGAAAATATTTATGGAGTGTTGTTTCAAAAAATGTACTGTAACAGAGAGGTTCAAGACATAAAATATGCCCAAAGTGAACTTACAACATCTCAAATATTATGAAACTACACTCAGAACAAACATGTGCAGCTGAAGTCTGTAAAATCTGAAATCTTCTCAATAAGCTTCTATGTAAAATTCAATGTTTATCAAGACAAATAATTAAAATGTGCTAATTTGAAGCTTACATACATATGTAACAGTCTCATATATTCTTCATACCTACAAACATATAAATGGTAATCATAGCAGTTGTTTAGAACCTAGGCTAATGAAAGGACTTTTTGGAGAAAAAGGTATTTGTTTTTGTTTAGAGTTACAGCCCTCTGGTGATAGTAAAAAGCAGAGCAACTTCTTTTCAGCTTTAGTACTGATTTTAATTTCTTTGCAGACACCTTTTTATTGCTTGCATTCAGGTTTAACAGCCCCCACTACAATCCTTGTAAGTCACTGGAGCCAAGTCACTTTAGCCAAGTCAGCTTAGATGAGCTACCCCATGTGACCTCCAGATGCATGAACCAGCCCAGCAGATAAGCAGACACATCTAGCTGAAACAGATCTATGAAAATAATTGATGAAAGTTTTAATCCACTATTTTTTAGGACACTTATTGTGCAGCAAAAGCTAATTGATAGATATATTTAGTAAATAAATGAGGGATTAATAATATTTAGGTCTTTTGTATTGGAACTTCAAAGGTGGTAATATCTCAACAACAGGTAGATATGTGTCTAAAATTCAGAATGAAACTCTTTATTGCTGACTAATGGAAACTGATTTTTATATGGAAGAATTAGGTCAAATTAAAGGCAGAACTCTAACAAATATTGATATTATGTAGAGGACAGCAGGGAGAAAAATGAATCTACATGGAGAGAGAAGGGATAGTCAGGAATAAAATAAAAACATTTCACAAGTTATTAAATGAACAATTTTTTTAAAGGGCCTCATTTAGAATTTATCTGATGACTGACTTAATGTAGAACTTATCAGTTTTTAATTTGAAAATTTGAATTTCTGTAAGAGCCTCTTTAACAGAAAATGACTCTATTTTTTACATATACTTCTCTTCCTTTTAAAATGTTTAATACTTGTGAAAAGAAATGTTCATGATATATAGTTAGCAAAAAATATAGAACAATTTGAGTTACTACATGAATAAATTTGTAAATAAGTGAATAAAAGTTAGTCTAAGTGAAAATCATTGGATTTAAGAAATAATACACTTTGCAAAACTATTATTAGAAAATTTTAAAAAATTGTTTCTTCTTTTTTTTTTTTTTTTTTTTGAGACAGAGTCTCACCCTGTTGCCCGGACTAGAGTGCCATGGCAGCAGCCTAGCTTATAGCAACCTCAAACTCCTGGGCTCAAGTGATCCTCCTGCCTCAGCCTCCCAAGTAGCTGGGACTGCAGGCATGTGCTACCATGCCCGGCTAATTTTTTCTATATGTCTTTAGTTGACCAATTAATTTCTTTCTATTTTAGTAGAGATGGAGTCTCGCTCTTGCTCAGGCTGGTTTCGAACTCCTGACTTTGAACGATCCTCCCGCCTCGGCCTCCCAGAGTGCTAGGATTACAGGTGTGATCCACCGCACCCAGCATGTAGTAGATAATTTTTTGTAAAACATATAAATGTGTATTGATAATATAGTTTATCTCTTGGGTGATTACAACATGACTTTATTTTAGTTTATCATTTAGATTCTCTTGTATAATATCCAAAATATTAATCAGAATACTTGTACCAGATTACATATTGCTGATAGCATATATTGCATTTTCCTTAGAAGGACAATAAATAAAATTACCTAAATATATATTGATTACAGCAATATTAACATAACAGTCACATTTTATTTACAGCTTAGAGGAACACATAAGATGTAAACAGGAGAATGCTATTTATTTGCTCATTTGATGCTTCATAAAATTCTCTTAATACAATTTTCCCAGGTGTTTCCATGAATAGTTAATTGGGTGAGGATAGAGATGATTTATTTTTTATGATATATGGTATATTCTCAGTGTGTTCTTACCTTGGCTAAGTCTCAACACAAAGTGAACTTCATTTAAAAAATAAGACTAGGAGTTAATTTCATGGGACAGTCTAGAGAGATCAGTTCTATTATTAATAATATAAATTTAAAAAATAAAATATTTTTTAAGGAAACAAAAATAATTTATTATCTCATATATGCCAAACGCTAATAATTTTATGTGCATTTTATCAATTTTTCTTAAAACCTCCATAAGTACTCATATTCCAATTTTATGAACACCAAAGACTTTCTGAGTATAATAGTTTAATCTTTGCACTGTATCACAGTGACAGATGAAAGAGTTTATGATAATAGTAACTGTAATTTCACATTTTGATTGAATTTTACTGCCTTCTGGGAGAGGTTATAGTAAATCAATACAACAATTTAGAAGAGTCTGTGAAGACTACTTATGAAAGCAAAATATGTGTCAAGTTGAGTGAATTTGGTAATGTACTGAAGAGCTATTTACTCATCTAAAGGGGCTTATCCTTTATTCCTTGAGTCTGTGGTTCACATATGAATATTAAAAAAAGAAACATGCAGTTGAAAAAATAAGGAATATGGCAGTTTGCCCAATTTTAGAGAATGAAGTTTAATGTATTAATTTCAAGCTGGAGTAGAATTATTTTAAGGTATAAATGACAGAAACAAGGGGATACCTGAAGAAACAGATTATAGTCAGTTTTCAAGAAAGACAGTGCCTGTGGTGGCCATTATTTTTATTTTTTTTATAGCAGCTTTTTTGAGATACAATTCACAAAATGATCATCAAACACCTGGGGAAGATTCATAGCAAGGGAAATAATTAACAGAGTAAATAGACAACCTACAGAATGGGAAAATATTTTTGCAAACTATACATCCAACAAGTGACTGATATCCAGTACCTACAAGATACTCAAACAAATCATCAAGGAAAAAACAAATAACACCAAAAGACAGTGGGCAAAAGACATGAACAGACATTTTCAAAAGAAGATAAAGAGCGAAGAAACAGGAAAAATGCTCAACATCATTAATCATCAGGGAAATTCAAATCAAAACCACAATGAGATACTCCTCTTACCCCTTTCAGAATGGTAATTATTAAAAAGGTAAAAAAAAAAAAAAAGAAACAATAGATGTTGTTGTGTATGCTATGAAAAACAAATGCTTACACACTGTTAGTGTGACTATAAATTAACATAACATCTTTGGAAAACAGTATGGAGATTTCTCAAAGAACTAAACGTAGATCTACCATTCAATCCAGTAATCACATTACTGGGTATCTACCCACACAAGTCATTATATCAAAAAGACATCTCCACCTGAATGTTTATCACAGCTCAATTGCCAATTGCAAAGATACAGAATCAACCTAAGTGCCCATAAATGAGTGGATAAAGAAAATAATATACCATGAAATACTGAGCCATAAAAAGGAATGAAATAATGTCATTTGCAGCAACTTGAATGGAAATGGATAGTATATGTTCTCACTAATTAGTGGGAGTTAAATGATAGGTACACATGGTCAAAAAGTGGTGTATAGGACATTGGAAACTAAGAATGGGGGAGAACGGGAGGGGAGTGAGGGATAAAATGTACCTATTGAGTACAGTGTATGCTATTCTGGTGACAGCAGACACACTAAAAGCCCTAACTTTAGCATTATACAATTCATGCATGTAACAAAAATATTTGTACTTACTATTTTGAAATAAATAAAAATAAAAATAATTAAAAGATAAATAAATAAATAATGAGTCCTAACACATTCAAAATTAAAGAGCACCGGGCGTAGTGGCTCACGCGTATAATCCTAGCATTCTGGGAGGCCGAGGCGGGAGAACTGCTTGAGCTCAGGAGTTTGAGACCAGCCTGAGCAAGAGTGAGACCCCGTCTCTACTATAAATAGAAAGAAATTAGCCAAACAACTAAAAATAGAAAAAATTAGCTGGGCACGGGTGGCATATGCCTATAGTCCCAGCCACCTGGGAGGCTAAGGCAGGAGGATCCCTTGAGCCCAAGAGTTTGAGGTTGCTGTGAACTAGGCTGACACTACAGCACTCTAGCCCCGGCAACAGAGTGAGCCCCTGTCCCAAAAAAAAAAAAAAAAAAAAAAAAAATTAAAGAGCAGAATAAAGAATAAATACAGTATACAAAGGAAAATATTTAAACCTATTATGTATAATAGGCAAAAGTTTCGTATATCTTTGGTTTGTGGGTATCTGTGTGAGATGTGAGTTGCTGTGTAGCGCATACTATCACTGTGAATTATAGTAAAAAGTTTTGAAAAAGAACCCGCACTAGTAGAAGGATAAAATACATATTTATATAAACCTACCATGTTAATCACAGAAAAAAAAATCTTGAAAAAGCTTCATATTTACTAATTTACCTAAATATTGTTTTGTTCAAGTAACAGTTGCCATCTGCTTTTCAAGTTGGAAAGCAAATGAATGTGTTAAAACAGTTGGTAGGGTGACACACACACACACACACACACACACACTCATATATACGATTGACAGAGTTTCTGAGATAGTGCTTGCAAATAATAAAAAGCTAAAATAAATATTGTAATGAAAGTGCTGATTTCATGGAACCCAGATGACAGCATTGGAAGCATTCAAAAAGTCACAGCAATTTACAGGTAAAAACTGTACTTATAGTCCTTATGTTTAGGGCTATTCTAGTTTAAAACAGGTTTCCAAAAAAATAATACTATACAGAATAGCAAAGGTGCTCCTCTACATCTATTTCTTAACTAAAGTATTTATCGCAACTTGGTGTACCTTTAGTATTATCTCAATTTCTGCCTGATTACCGTTGAGTTAAAATGCAATGTTTTACCATATAATTCAACAATCTGAGGTATTTTTTGGAATTGTGTGTTATAGTCAACACCCCACTAAAACTTATGATGAACTTTAAAGCAAGCACTCTCCGTACAATAAATATTAATACAGTTGTGTCAAACCGACAAATTTTCACAGAGATTATGCAGCAATTTCAGTTGGTAAAATAAAGGACTAAGCATTATAATTTCTTTTCTTTGTAACTGTTCACCTAGGCTATATTTTCCAAAAATTAAGGTAAACACATTGTACTATTATTTTTTCTTTCCCAACACATTTCTTTTATATTGTACTTCTAATTATGTAAGACCATAGAACGTGGTGGCTACTGAAACACTGAAGCTAGACCACCTATTTTCAAGCCCAGATCACTTCCGCATTACTGTGTAATTTCACTCATATACCATAACTTGCCTCTGCGCCTCACTTTGTTTAATATTAAAACTTTGTAAATAATTTCATTTATCTAATAAAGAACAAAAAGGCCTATTAGAATCCAGGTTGTGAAGGGAGAAATTAGAATTTAACAGAAACTATAGCTTGCAAAACCAACTATATATTTTTCACAAAACAGAAAACCTATACCAGCTAAAACCATGGCATAGACTAAATCTAAATTCTTTTCATGCCAGTTTGTATCAACTCATAACCTCTAAGATAAAACCATACATAAACCTAAATAAGAATAACTTCACATAGCGTCAGGTGTTCTGTAACAAAGCTGTTTATTCCACTCACTTAGTTTCCAATTCTGAACGTTTGCCACCATAATCCTCTAACTCTATCTCCCCAAATCCTATAGCTACCTCTCTCTAATTTCTCCATTTGGAGATACATTATATCGCTCATGGGGTTTATTCTATCTTGCTAGTGACCATAGTATGTTCCTGCCAGTCTTGAGCCAGTAACTTAACTGTCTCTTCCATAGGTTTATTTTTTTTTTTTTTTGGTGGGAGAGGGAATTTAATCAATGAGAGAATTCAATAATTCCCACATCAATGATAGTTTAAGACTTGGTTGAGATGATCTGCATAGATATCATTCAAAGTGGACACTTTATAAGGATTTATTTTTATTGTTCTGTACTTTTTATCTGCATTTTCTTCATTTATACTTTCCAAAAGCAGGCTCTGAATGACAAAAAAAAAAAGGAAGCATGCTCTCCATGACAAAAATAGACTAACATTTCAGAAGTTAAGTACCAGAGTGAGTCAAACTAAGAAAATAATAGGCAAAAATGCTTCCTTCGCGTTGAGTATGTTTTCAAGTACTTTAGTTATTTTAACTTCCGAATAAACCAAAGATCGAAAACAACTGAAAAATATTCTGACATATTTGAACCCTATGCTTTTGTTACTTATGTGTCTGCTCATTGTGTACTGGAGTGATTACTTCCTGGGCACTGATGAGAAAGGAAATGTTTTGCTGATTCTCTAGTTTATACTCATCACTTGATCAAGAGGTAGAACTTCTTAGCTGTTTCAGCAGCTTGGTTTCTGTTATTTCTGTGGGCTTTCTTGAAAAACTTCCTGTTTGTATTATTCTTTATTTACACTACTGTTTTGAAGTCTTCTCTGTCATATAGAAAGCTAAGTGCTTTACATGCATTATCTTTTTAACATTTTCATAAGTATGTTATAAATTTGGAATTATTATAGCTCAGAAAAATTAGTTATTATCCTAATATTCATACCAAATAGAATTACAATGATTCAAGGATTACTTTTTTATGACTCTGGTTCATTGTGGGTGGATGAAACAAATCAAATCTCAACAACAATTCTATACCACCAGTTGCATATTTGGTTATCAAAATGAAGGCCCCCTAAATCAATGAGGCTGGGAAGGATTTATCTTTTTTATGTAGTTGGGTGTTTCCTCTTTATCTCGCTATACTATATTTATGTAGTATACATTTATATATACCATATATAGAATTTGTACATATTTATACTATACATACCTATTTACTACCCAACTAATAAAGATAAAAATTATGGAAAGCCATTGTAAAATTATATTTTAAATTTTTAAAAACAACTCCCTCAAACATCAGAAATTTAAATTTTTTAAGATTTGTGACTTGAGTGTGGCCAGTGTTCTAGTATTACTATCATTTTTTAAAAATATTTTGAAGTTTCATCTATTAGTTTCTCTTCTACATGCAAAAATAGAAGAAATAAGGTGGAATTATTAGAAATAGAATAATCTGCATATGGTAAACTAATCTTTGATAAACCAGACAAAAATATACATTGGGGAAAAGAATCTCTTTTCAATAAATGGTGCTGGGAAAACTGGATAGCTACATGCAGAAAAATGAAACTGGATCCCTACCTCTCACCTCTCACAAAAATACACTCAGGATGGTTAACAGACCTAAACCTTAGGCAGGAAACTTTAAGAATCCTAGAAGAGGATGTTGGGAAGACCGTCTCAGACATCGGTCTGGGCAAAGAATTCTTGAAGAAGACCCCCAAAGCAATCAATGCAGCTACAAAAATAAACAAATGGGACCTGATCAAATTAATTTATTTTTTTAATTGAAATTAAAGTGATAAACATTAATACAAACTGTTAAAACTACCTATATTTATATAATGCTTTACAGATTATACAGAGTGCTTTAACTTACATATCATTGAATTTCCTAATAACAAACCAAATAGAGGAATTTGAAAAGAGTTTTAAAATTTACTGTATCCCTTCCAAACACAGGGCTCAAGTAGTACATTTTCTTTTCTTTCTTTTTTTTTTTTTGAGACGGAGTCTAGCTCTGTTGCCCAGGCTAGAGTGTCGTGGCATCAGCCTCGCTCACAGGAACCTCAAACTCCTGGGCTCAAGCAATCCTCCTGCCTCAGCCTCCCGAGTAGCTGGGACTACAGACATGTGCCACCATGCCCAGCCTATTTTTTCTATATATTTTTAGTTGTCCAACTAATTTCTTTGGATTTTTAGTAGAGACAGGATCCTGCTCTTGATCAGGCTGGTCTCAAACTCCTGAGCTCAAACGATCCACCCACCTCGGCCTCCCAGAGTGTTAGGATTACAGGCGTGAGCCACGGCCCCCAGCCATCAAGTAGTACATTTTCCATGGCAGGAAATTCACTCTAACAGTGTGCATATTTAAACTAGATTTCCTGAAAGGACAGTAAAATATATTATAAAAATTGAAACACACGTGCACACATAGCCAATTAGAATCAAAACACATGGTTTTCTTTAAACACATGGTCTTATTAAAAATTTCAAGTTTGATTTCTTTAAATATTTAAATTCAGTTCTATTCTTCATCAAGAGTCGACATCTAATGAGCACCAGTATGTGCTAGGCATTTTTATATTATTTTTTCTTCTTAGTAATTAGGTATGATGATTTCTACTTTATTGGAGAAGTGTCTCAGAGACACTATGGTATTTTTCCCAATTCGAAGGAAGAGAAGAGCCTCCCATGTCAATTCAGAAGCCTGATGGGCCCCTAAGCACATTCCTACCACTACACCAAACTGCCTCTGATTCCTTTGCATTATTTAGTCTATTTTAAATTCAGGATTGCTCAGCTGATACAAGGTAGCAGTGGACAGACTCAAATAGCCTGTACTATGCAGAAAATCAAGAGGGAGAGATCTTTGCCATCTAGATGCAGAGGCCGGAAATCAAAGGCACAAACAGAAAATGCTTTATTTCCTTCTTTTTCAAAACTATGCCTGAAAACATGAATAAATAGGTAAGTGCATTTAAAAGTAAAATTAATATCAAAGCTAATTTAGTGTCCTTTGGAGAATATGGTTTATTTTTTATTTTAGACATTAAAAATTATGACAATTTATCCATAATTAGAAATGCTTCATAAATAAATATTGATATATTTATTAATTTTTAGAAAGTGACTTAAAGTGGGAGATACCACATTAACCAAGGTGAACATAAAGTATATTATCATAATTACTCTTTTAATGTCCTTTCAACAATTTCTACCGTCTATAATTTCTGGGTCAATTTTTCTTTTCTTCTCATTAGAGTTTCTCATTTCCTCCTCCTTTGAGGATCTGGTAATTTTTGTTTGGGTACCAAACACGTGAAATTTACCATCATGAGTGCTGACTATTTTTAGATTAACATAAATATTCTTGAACTTTGTTCTGGGACATGGTTAACCTTTTTGGAAATAGTTTTATCCTTCTGGGTCTTGCTCTTAAACTTTGTTTGGGAGGACCGAAGTGTGTTTGGTCTACTATTGGTTTTCTCTCACTGCTGAGGGAAGACCCGTGCCTAGTACTGTTCCTGATGCCTCTCTGATTAGGGCTCTTCTCTCTAGTCCCCTGCCCTGCAGTCGCCACTCACCTTGGGTTCCAGGACTCCCAACTTCATCCTCTCAATACAGGGAGACCAATGCGCTCTATCTGGATTATCCTGGACAGATAATACAGTAAAATACACGGCGTATCTTGCTTTATTTTAAAGTACAAAAAGGTAACAGAAAGAAGCAATGCTTTATAAAATATGAATCTGTTATTTTATCTACACTTACCTGAAGCCTGTTTTAAATGTCTTCCAATGTTAAAGAGAGGGTTATCTTTTCATTATAAAAAGGCAGACTTATAGTAAAGCAGAAGATTAAAAGGCTCTGGCAGGAAAATAAAAGTACAAAAGAAATTCAGCAATAATAACGGAAATAGACCATGGCTGCTCTTTATGAATCTCATGAATCCATGTGCACTTTCTTTGCTATCTGGAAATGGTCTTTACAGACCTGACGATTTCTGTAGTCACTGAAATGACATAGGCAGCCAATAACACAGCAAATCAAGAGTTTTCTGACACTGATCAATGGAATTTTTCACCTTATTCTACTTTCACTGTTTTCCGGAAGGTTCTCTAATCACATTTCAATAAAAATTACAGAATCTAAAATGTTACATTTTCACTGAATAAGCCATTATTTTCTGCCATCACAATGTATTTTCAATTTTACATAAAAATAAATAAATAGAAGAGACTCATGCCATTCAATTTATTCATTTCTTATGTGTAGTTTCTGTATCGCCTGAACAGATATGACAAAATGTGATTGTACAATACAAAATGGAAAACATTTGGAGATAAAAGAAAAAAATGCAATTATGTTGTGATTTATTAATTTTATTACATAACTTTAGCAAATTAGCACATAGAATAAGCTGATATACACAAGCATAAATGACTTTTATTTTCTTGTCCTGTATTGGCTCTCCTGAATTTTTTCTCAGGTTGGAATTTTTGATGTTGATGAAAGTTATCCTTTTGTATAACATGTTTTTTCCTATACCAATTGAGTTGTCTACTGAGAAGTGAAAAAAGATTAAGAGAACGATTGGGAAATAACAACAATGTGAACCACTTTTATGAATTCAATCTGGGAGACAACTTTAATACATTTAAAAATTTCTGGTTGTATAAACATAGTAGATAATTCTTGGAGTACCACACTGAACTTGTCCCTCCAATGAAGAAAACTCCTCTCTCATCAATCTATCCATTCCTCTGCCACAGAGAGCTAGCTCTCACAATGGCAGATTTAACAGAATGGCATATTAGCAGAAAAAAGAAATGAGTAATCATATATTCAATAGAGATTACGAACCACATTATTTGACCATAGTAAGAGAAAGCAAGGAAAAGAAGCATCAATTTCTCTGGTGGTTTACACTTTCTGTTTTTTATAAGGCCTTGTTATGTTTCCTGCCCAGGAGTTCAAACTATGCATCAGCTTACTTACAATATTTTACTTAAGTTCATTTGGATATGGTTCTGTTTCCTTCAAACAAATGATTCCTGATGTAGAAGCAAAGAATTAAATGCTTCATCTTCTGTTTGGTAACATGATCTCCTCTGCCATTTTCTTTTTCCATAATAGGCCTGATTTCTTTCTTTAGTGTTAATTGATGGAATTCTATTGCTTACCCTTGAGAATAATAGTGAAACTAGTCTCAAAGGGAGAATGTTGTTTTCTCTCCTGTGGCTACATTAGCACAAACAAGATTTAAATTCATAAATTTATTTGGTGATAAAGTATTAAATGGGGAGAATTGCCAAAATACAAGTTTTACGTCTGTCGAATGTGTAGGCTTACATTAAAAAAACGAAAATCCTGCTCTGTTTTACATTGTTGCAAAATTCTCCTTGGAAATGTTACTTGAACTAAGAAATCCTTTAAGATGCCTAGATGTCAGCCATCGACATATGCTCTGTTGTTAATCAGTTCATAACTTCTGATTATCCAAATTCTATAATTATAGTTGTTGCTTAATTTAATAGATTTTAATTGACTCTCATATGCTCCTGTGAAACATAGATACTTGTAGAATTTCTTGGTCAAAAAAGAAAAAAAGATTTGATACTTCTTTCTTCTTCCTCCAAGGTTGAAGATATAATAGGATTATATAAATCTAATTGTTTCCGTATTCAAATAAGGAGCTTGAGAGCTTTGTCTCGTTTAAATGAATTGATCATAGAATAATACTTAAGAAAATTGTTTCTTACTGTTTTTATCGCTATAGAAAGACAAATATATTCTGCATACTAAATTGCATAAAAATAACTTTGTGGCAAATTAGCAAATACAATTTTTAAAGAATTGTTTGAGAGTTTCAAGTTCCATTGTGTTCTTAGCCATGCCCATGTGCATAATACTTTTAAGTAATTAATACACTGTACCCAGAAGACCCCAAGATTAATAAAATATCAAGATGTTCTTTTTTAGATATTTGAACTTTTGGTTGCAATATATCTACTTCTGGTCAATATCTTCATTTTGGGAAACATAAAGAAGTGAAACTCACGATGTAAGCTTCGAGGAAGATTATCATATGTTTGGCTACATAATAAGTAATTTGTGGATATAATTTTATTTTATCTCTTTTAATTATTATAATGATTTTGTAAGTCATTTACAGAGAAGATATTTCAAAGCACAGCATTAATAACTTCTTCTAATCACACTTTTAAACCACTTAGTTAAATTCAGATTGTGGATTCATTGTATCATACGCAATCGCTTCTGTTTGTCTGCTGAGCAAAATCGTTAACCGCTTTTTCTGTTATTTTCCCCAGTAAGAGTCATTGCCTTTTCTAGCTCCTAGATTCCAGGCAATGATTTGAATTAAATAATCCTGTGCAATTCCTGACCAGGATGGAGCCTACGAAATGAGTCTCCCAGGGTTAACTTTCAGTATCATTGCTATATGACTCTTCTTGTCTATCCTGTTACTCAATGCCAGCCTTAAGCCACCAAACTCAACAAGGACTAAGTTAGCTTTCTGCAAAATATGTTCAAAAGATTGTGGGGGTTGAGATTCCCCTATCTTTCTTCCCATATTCCTCCTTCTGCATTTGTTGTGACTTTCCCATTTTCACTTTCTGATCTTCCCCACATCTGTTTTTCCTGTGGTTTCCTTTTCTTTATTTTCCATTCTAAATTTTTTTCCCCATGAGACTGTACCATTCACTCAGTAGTTTTCCTTTGTGGATGTGGAGCTGCTTTACAAGGCATAAAACTATCTTACAATCTTTAGCACTTGAAAGCTGCCTTTCGGTCTTTAGCTCCTGTGGTCTCGTGTGAGTATAAAGATTGTCTTAGAGCTGCGCTACTCTGACATTTGCAAAAATCTGAAGTGGTACAGGTTTTGGAGTAAGTCAGATATTGACTGCAATCAAAGCCCATTTACACAAATGTGCTCCTGAGTCAGTAAATCTCTCTGAGCTGCACTTGATTCATCTGTAAAATAAGTATACATTCATTCTGCAAGTTATTCTATAACGTGAACTATAAAATGGCTCATATTAAAATAAATGATATAAAATATGCATGCATATTAAATGTTAAACATATCACATTTTACTTGATTCACATTTATACATTTGCTTACTTTTTTTTTTTTTAGAAACAGGGTCTCACTCTGTTCTCAGGCTAGAAAGCTGTCATCATAGCTCTCTGCAACCTCAAACTCCTGAGCTCGAGTGCCTCAGTTTCCCAAATAGCTTGGATTACAAGTGTGTGCCATTACACCTGTCTGCTTATTTTTTTATTTTTTTGTAGAGACAGCAGCATCTTGTTATTTCCCAGGCTGGTCTCAAACTCCTGGCCTCAAGTGATCCTCCCGCCTTGGCCTCCCAAAGTGATGGGATTACAGGCGTGAGCCACTGCACCAGGCCTTTACTGACCATTGTTAAGTTGTATAAAAATCTTCATAGTCTTCTTTTCAGAGATTCTTTGTGTCCTCTGCGGGGTCCATAGAAATAGCAACTTTCGAATTGTGTGTGTGTGTGCATTTGTGTGTACAAATTAGGAGAACTTTAAATATATGACTCCAAAGAGAACACAATTTGTGATTGAAAATGTCTCAGAGTAAGTCTAAAACCAGAAAGTCTTAGACATATGTATGAGATACATTTGCTTCAGGAATATTTCCTGTTGTGCTTTGTCAAATGTCACTCCATTATTACCTTACAAAACAAAATAAGGAAAAAAGGTTGAAGGAGCAGAGTTTCAGTTGAATGATAAGATGGCATTAGAAATTACTTCAATGTTAATAAACTAAGATGACAGGTTTTTCAACGTCACTAAAATCTTTTTTTTTAACTACAAAGAAATAAAACATTCAATACTCTTAGTATTATTCTAATACCTTATGACTATTTTAAAACTTAAAAGAAAATGTTCAGCCTACTAAGTTTTCTGAAATATAATTTATGAGAATATTTGGATCCTCTTAATTATTCATCTACTATAATTAAAAATTGTAATAAAAGAGTTTTATTTTGCTGTAATTTTAAAATCTGTAGTTTCTTGATTATAAATGTATATAAGCAGATTTGTAACTTATTATTATTGACAAATCATGTTGTTTTCTCTTTGGTAATTGCATTTAATGTCTTTAGCCATTTTTTCTTTTTTTTCTTTTCTTTTTTTTTATTTCATCATATTTTTGGGGTACAAATGTTAAGATTACGTATATTGCCCTTCCCCCCCTCCCACCTTGAGTCAGAGCTTCAAGTGTGACCATCCCCCATATGGTGAGCATCGCACTCATTATGTATGTATATGCCCATCCCCCAAAGAAACTGTCACGAGAGCAGACAGACAACCTACAGAATGGGAGAAAATTATCATATGCTACACATCCAATAAGGGGCTGATAACTAGAATCTATTTAGAACTCAGGAAAGAAAAAAATCAAGCAAGAAAAAAATCAAACAACCCTATTAAAAAGTGGGCAAAGGACATGAACAGAAACTTTTCAAAAGAAGACAGAATAATGGCCAAGAAACATATGAAAAAATGCTCAACATCTCTAATCATCAGGGAAATGCAAATCAAAGCTACAATGAGATATCACTCTAGCGAGAATGGCTTTTAT